>CAEFZY010000409.1:0-82527 GCA_903066815.1 Brachyrhaphis roseni
ATATATATATATATATATATATATATAAAGATTGTTTTTGATCTTGTTTTGTTGAATTTCAATGTGAAATTCAACAAAACTGTATGAGATTCAGTTGGATGTAGGCTTTAAAGATTAGTTTAAAAGTGAAATCAAGGAAGCACATGAGCTTTATTGGGTCCTAACTCACATTTTTCCCCAGAGCATTTTTTCCTCACAATTATACATGGCGGCCACTGCCAGCTCTCTGAAGGCGTCTGGTGGAGCCAAACTTCTGTTTCCGATTAATGAAAACCACAGCGCCTAGTGGGATGTTTTGATATCCTGTTCCAAATTTGAGTCTAGACACAATCTCATATCAAAGGTCTACATGCATTCATGGATAGGAATCTACTCTGATACGCACTAATTTATAAACAACTTTGCGTTCCAGATTTTATGTTGTTCATTTAAGATTAGTTGGAAGCTCAAAAATTGTGAAATTAAGAATTATTCTACAGGTAAAGATGATTCTGATTGTGAAAGAACAAATATTACGCTGCATGACAACTTTAATTATGTTTGTAGCCTTTGAACTGCTGGGATTAAATATTTTAATGTCACAACTGACAGACTAAATTTTCCTTCTACCTTTTTTTTACCCCACCAGGGGGCTTTTTGCAGGCTCTAGTGTCCCTTATATGAAAGTAGGCTGACAGGGACATGCGGCAAATGTCGTCGGGTCCGGGAGTCGAACCTGCGACGGCCACGTCGAGGACTCAAGGCCTCCAAATGTGGGTCGCGCTAACCCCTACGCCACCACAGCACGCCCATGAATATTTTAGTAATCAAGTAATCTATCGATTATTCTTAAGATTACTAATCGGATAAAAAATTTCAAATAAAACATTGGTAAATCTGGCGTCACACCAGTGTTACTAAAGGATATCAATATCAGTCCAATTTTTCATATTTAAGCATCCCTAACAGCTCCTTTTTTGTAGCTTAGAAAACTAACTTGTAACAATAATAGCTCACTTTGTAAGTTAACCTAAGAAATACGGGATATTTACGGCACCTTCGTTCGTCACACTCAGAAACTCATCTACCAGCCATGTACCGCCACGATGCTTTCCGCCACCCGTTTGTTCAGACCGGGATGATATGAAATTTATTGTGCGGTTCATCTGCCATCAACTACTCAGCCGCCCGCCATGTTCAGTCTATCTGCTCACCTGTATAAATACTCCTGCAGCGCTCTTCTCGCCGTTCTCTTTCAACCAGCAAAAGGCTGCTGTATTCCAGGCATCGCGCCAGTCATTTTAAGGATGCTTCTTGGTCCCCCAAAGACGATGAAAACCCGGGCATTATCATCAATCAATAAAATCCCCACGACCGAATTTGAAAATTGGACGTGATGCTGCTAAGACTTTGACTTCCGCCTCTGAGTTGTTGACGAATGCTGAGCTCCGCGCAACGCAAATAATGTTCCGGCCGGAACACGGTGCGCTAAATAATAAAACATAAATTAACGAAATTTTGAGGCAGGTGAATTTTAATAAACCTAGAGGAAAATTCGAGGAATTTTAATAATCCAGGAATTTTAATAATCTGAAACGATTCAGAATTAGGGCTTAATCGTTTCAGCCCTAATTCTGTTCTTGTTCTCGATTTACTGGTCTATCTTTTCTCCTGCCCTCATCTATAGCTTATAAAACCGATTTGTTAAAAAGGCCCTAATATCGACCAATAACAATGTAAATGGTGACATTATGCATCCCTAGTGATGGGTTCACTGGAAGATGTGTTTGAAGACAAAATGTTTCTCAGTCACTACAGATTTGAGAGTTAAAAAAAACCCCATCTTGAAACATTTCTGTTAACACGTTAGACAGTCCTCTTGAGTGCATTGTTTGCCCATTCTCTTTTCCATTTTTGGCTGAGTTAAGTTTTCTTCTAAATGTTTGTTAGGACAATCACCAGGCTTTGGGTTTGCTTTATATAAACAGTGTGTCTTAAACATGTAGAAATTTTATTATAAATGAAAAAAATTGAGATGAAGTCCTGTCACATAGCGTAAGGGCAGCGCTTCTTGATGGCTGTTCAAGCAAGTGCTGAGTTTGGAGGAGACACATTGATTTGTGGGAAATTTATTTAAATAAACTTCTTATCTATCTAATCCAAAGGGTAGCATCATATATTGGTTAAAGTATTTTAGATTTTGATGTATGAATTTTGCAGTAAATATTATGACAGAACACTCACCATCATTGGTAATAAAATGCATCAATATTATAGATACATTGTCTGATTTACAGAAGAAAATAAACAAAATCATGTCTAAAAACAGCTTTGGAGAAAGAACCAGGCAACAAGTATTTATTTTATATTGTAAAATTGCAAAGCTGAATCTTTTTTTTAATTTTTTTTGTTTTTTTTTTAAACAAAACTTTTTCACCTTTTGCCAAACTCTCATCCATTTTCAGGCATCACAGTGGGTAATTGTTGAAAAACACTTCAAAGTATTAAACATTTAGGTCAGCTAAAGTGCCTCCTCTACCTGGTGACCTTGGCAAAAAGAAAGATGAAAAATCTTGAGTATTTGAATCTGAATATTTAAGTCAGTGTCAACTTAATTTATAAAACACTTAATACAGAAAAAGTGCATCAAAGTGCTATTCAGTGATGATTGAACACAACCAAGAGCAAAAGAAAAAAAAACAAACAACCAAATTACTACTTTATGCAACGATAGAAAAAAAAAACTGAAGGAGAAATCTGAGAATAAAATAAATACATTTATTATATAAAAAGATACAGAAAATGAAATGCTGATTTAAGCTTCAAGTCAAAAGTTTGACCTCGGTTTTATAGAGTCAACTAATTGTTGTTAAAGATCCTGCTGGTAATATGGGGCCAGACAATTAGGAACCTTTAAAACAACAATAAAATCCTAATCAATCCTGTAGCTGACAGGAAGCGGGTGGAGCGAGTCCAACATGGGGTTTATATGTTCTTACTTCCTGTAAGTTGCCACATTAAAAAATGACTAATCAATGTTTGTATTCAGACAATTACAGGAGTCTAAGCATCTGATAAAGGCACGAGCGAAAACCACTGGCAAGACTTTTCAGACTGCTGAACCTGATATTTTTATTTTGTTGTGCTCATTATTATTTGTTATACTTATTAAAAGTTTACATTACTCAAGATTATATTTGAAGCAAGTCTGCTGGTCCTCACCACCACACACTTTGTTTTTACAGCATTCCAACGTTTCAGAAAGGTGTGTGTTTTTCAGAGAAAGTGTCCAGGCAGAGACAGAAAGCAACAACATATTGTTGTTGCTTAGCCTGGAAAAGTGGCACAATATCATTTAAGGTAGAACCTCCTGTTCAGGTTACTCACATCTTCCCCAGTTTGTTTCATTCATATGTTAAAAATGCAGGAATTGTGTTTAGAAAGCAGATTTATAGTCCCCAGTAAACAGAAACGGGGGATTACAAGGAGATCAATTTTTTTTTTTTTTTTTTTTTTACTGTTCTGAGGGGGAAAACAAGGGCATGTTAAATCAGTCGGATCTACAAGAGTTGGGAACACCAAAAACATCTTTGCTCGCTAGCTTCTGAGCTTCATCTGAATAATAAATACTGGGGCCGAGAGGGGAGCTTACAGCAAATCCACAGGGGCGAGGAGCAAAGCGGCTCTTTACAGCTGTTCTTGTTCCACTGTTGACAGAGGGGCGGAGAGAAGCCTGTGGCCCGGCAGCAGCTGGGCTCTGCTCTGTTATCTGTGGCTCTAATTGTTGTTAATCAGACATTCATAAGCTGAAAGAACTGAAATTAGCCCCAGCTTGTTTTCCAACTGTCACATGACAGCGGCCTGCACATAAAACGCATTCTGCTGTCTTTTATTAGGTCAGAAATAATGATTAAACTTGTCTTAGGATTAAATTAGTTTCACTTAACACTTTCGTTATTTTCACTGTCTGTAACTTCGACCTTCCTGGTAATAAAATTTGCAGAAGCTCATCTATCCAGAGGTAATTAAACTTAATGTGGATTTATAATAATATTTGACACTAAAGGAAATGAAGGTAAATGCTTTACCTTTATCCCAACTTAAACCATAAGCCTGACTTTGTCTTATGATTATTATTTTCTTTCCCATTTTTCCAGGACGTATACATCAGGCAATGGTGACGTCTATGAATGAGGACAATGAGAGCGTCACGGTGGAATGGATAGAAAATGGGGACACAAAAGGGAAGGAGGTAAAAGCACCACTTTACCAGCCATTTATTGCCTTTCAGAGCCGTGTCCCCAGCAACAGCAGCATGTTTCTGTTGTTACTTTCCATTGCGATGAATATTGCATCCTGAGGCATTCCAGTGCTGCCAGGATTATGCAACTTTCTTGCATGTCCTGAGATCTCACCAGACGTCGCCTTCTGCGTGTAAACCTGCAAATCCTGTTTTTTATTTTTAAATTACAGGTCAGTCATTTTTAACTGGAGGGCTGTTCTCTGTTTGTCAAGTACCTGTGATGTTTATCTCAGTAAAAACATTTCTAGTGCTTTGAAAAATGTGGCCATTAAATGTAATTTCACAAGTTTCATATTTATTGTGCTTGTCTTTTTTTCCTGTCAATTTCTGTTTTTTTCATAATCACTTAACTCTAAAGAAAGTTAAATTACATCAATCCATGCAAATAAAGTAGTTGAGTACGTTGGTATTCGTGTGTGTATTCTGTAAAGAGAAGGGTTTGTTATGTCTGTGGAAACACATCAGATGTTTTATTTTTCTAGAGACACGACTCACACAATCACACTGAGGTCCACTTCTTACATTTGGCTTAGTTTTAATTCTTGTTCTACTTTTGTGCTTTTATGTGTCTTGTATTAAAGTAATGTTTTATTGTAAATTGTCAAAAAAAGAAAATAATTGGCACGCACTTACCTAGGTTAAATAAGTACAGTTTTCTTTCTTTTTTTTTTTTGTACTATAGATCGACTTGGAGAGTATTTTTGCACTAAATCCAGACGTAGCACCAGATGAGGAGATTGCCCCCAGCCCGGAGACTCCTCCCCCTCCCACACCCACATCTGTGAAAGTCAACAAAATTGCAAAGGTAAATATTGTAACACCAACTCCAAATAACAAACAAAAAACAACTTTAGTACAAAATATTCTTATTTTCTGTTAAAATACTCTTTTTGCAGCTTTGTAATCACTGTTGCAAGGCCTAACAACACTTGTTTGTGGATATCTAAGTGTCATATGGATAATTTTGGGTAGTCTTGTTTTGGATAATTTTGGAAATACTCCTTTATGTTGCAATGCTAAATGAATCAGATTGATGTCTCTTTGAAATCAGAATTAATACAGAAGATCCATTCAGAGCTGAATTAGATGCAAGTTGTTTACTGACTTTAACATTTAAGGCCTTGAAATGCTGTCAATCATTTGTACCAGGAGCAGAGATGTTGTATTCTAAACTAATCTGACTCTTGGAGGTCAGAAACAGATTTCCATTATAAAAGCAGAGGGTTGTTTGCCAATATCTAATTTATTTATTTTATTTTTTACAGAACCGGCGGACGATAGCACCTACTAAAAATGAAACTCCTTCCAAGGACAACAGAGGTTTGCTTCAGACCGTTAAACTGCATATGCGTATAACTAGTGGAAACACTTAACCGCATCTCTAACTGTGTTTTATAGAGTCGCTAAAAAGTTTTAACATGTTGTATACATACATGTATAACTCATGGCTCAAAATGTTGTCAGTTTCAGACCATTTGAAAGTGCAGATGTAGCTATTTTTTTAGTCACAGAATTTAAGTTTTGGATTGAATCAATTGATTGGAATAAAAAAAAAATTAACACAATGAATGTAAATGCATAGATGTATAGATTTATTTTGTGACTTTTTGCTCTTAGCGATTCCGACTCGGACCAGACCTCTACAGCCTCAGCAGCCAGATCCGGCTCCACCTCCTCCTGTCCAGCAGCCCACTCAGCTTCAGACGCAGCAGCAGCAACAGAACGGTAAACGGACAAAGCAAAACAGTTTTCAATCCAGCACAGCTAACATTTTCTTTTGTTTTCTCTCATTTTGCCAAAAGCACTTAATCACTTCTGCATATGAAATGTGTTGTATCCATATGTATTTTTAATTTAATCAAAAACATTAGACGCTTTCTGGTTATTGGACAAAGCTTAATTTTTCATCTTTTATCGATCACATTTATCACAGAATCCTCACTGATGTCCAGAAAGGAGCTTGGACAGCTGTGTATGTATCGCCTGCTTGTTACCCCGGCCCTCAGTGCTTTATGGTGATTCTGTTAGTTTTCCCACTAGAACCTGAGCGCCCTAGACGAGTTACGCTGTCGGGAGCTGTGGTGCGGAGATGAAGCAGCACCACCCAATCCATGCCTCAGTTAAGCTTTCTGGGTATTAGGGAGCAAAACGAGGACATCAGTGCTGCTGTTTGGCTGCGCTGGTTTCTGCTGAGTCACACACATACACACATGCATACATGGAGAAGACGCTTGTGTCGCACTGTTACACTTCAAAAACACAAAGTTTTACCAAGTATTTTCGGTCTAGTTTCTAGTGCAAATATCTTAGTACAAGTAACTTTTCATCAAGTAATAGGAGGTTGTTTTAGGTCAATAATTCCTTAATATTGATGAGAAAGTACTGGTCATGTGTGACACAATCACACATGACCAGTGGAACATGACAATTCTGTCGTGGAACTTAGAATAAGCCCCTATAATTTGCTAAAAAGTTACTTGGAAGTTAGTTTTGTCTTATTTCCAGTGTACTAAGATATTTGCAGTAGAACCTAGGCCAAAAATCTTTAAGATTTAGTGTTTTTGCGTTGAACTCAGTTATCTCACTGAAAGTGCTCACTGTTTGGACTCAGAGGAAGACTTGGACCCCCCCTCCTTCGTTTTGCTTCTTTACCCATCAGCCTCTTCTCTATTGGTCTGAATAACTGGGCGACGCGTGGTGCTGCACTCCTCTCCGACTTTCTTGTCCTGGTTCTGACCCAGCTCATCATCTTCTCACAGATTAGAGCAGATTATTAATCCTCCTGCTCTGATAGTCTAGGTTTGGTGGGACTGGAGCCAGCAGGGGGCCAGCGCAGTATCACTGGGTTTTGTCAGGCTTTGCAGTAGGATGCTTGAGCCAAACAGATAATCACAAACAGTTTTTTTTTTTTTTTTTTTGTCAAATCTGAAGTGTTTTTTACTCACATTTCTCTAACATGTATCCTGTTGTGGTTACTAATCGTTTCTGATTGATTTGAAGCAACACTAATCAGTGGGTGTAATGGGCGTTTTGGGTAGCACTCAGGTTGGTCTCTGATTTATTGAGACAATAGTATTTAGCAGAAGTAATAAAGAAATGGAATAAAAACGAGACATTATTATTGTTTCCAGTTCTTTTGTGCCTGATAGAACAGATTAAAGGCAGACGTAACAAGAGAAGGCTTTGGACTCTCCAAAGGCCTTTTGTTGGCTTCGAAGAGAAAGCAGCTAGTGTTTAATGGTGGAAACACAGTGTGCCAGTCACTGCACTATCACTCTTCAGCTTTGTTGTGTAGGGTTTCCCTTTAGTTTTGGGAATACCACCAGTGTGAAAAAATGTGGTGAAATAAAACAAGCTACTGATGCGTCGTTTTAAAACTGGAGGTGTTGCTGTTTCTTCTTTCCCAATGGCAGCGAGAAGGAAGTCGAATTGCGTGAAGGAGGTAGAGAAACTGCAGGAGAAGAGAGAAAGGCGCCGGCTTCAGCAGCAGGAGCTCAGAGAGAAACGAGCTCAGGTGCAGCAGCGTTCAATCATTGTTTCCTGCAGACAAAAAGGACATTTCATGTGTAAAGCTTTTTTGCTTTTTGTTTTTTTAAATTCCTGATCTCCATGTTGTTTTCCAGGAGGTGGATACCACCATCCCCAACTATGAGATCATGTACATGATCCGAGACTTCCGGGCCAGCCTGGATTACAGGCCCCTGACCACTGCTGATGTGGTGAGCAGAAGCCAGAGCTGCTGCTGCTTTTTTGTTTGAAAGTTGCAGGTTGTCGATACCTCATTTAAAATCTTTATCTCTTCCTCTTTGTAGATCGAAGAGCACAGAATATGTGTTTGTGTGAGGAAACGTCCACTCAACAAAAAAGGTAAGGACGTATTTTAGAGCGAACCAGTCCATTTCTTCCACATTACCATTGCAAACTTCGGTGAACTTTATTGGAGTTTGAGCCAATAAAATCTGCAGAGAGGACAACTACTAGTTGTCCACTCATAAAATCATCATGGAAAAGTGGGAAGAAGAAGTTGCTGTGATCAGATGAGACCAAAGTGCAACCTTTCCCTTCCTGAATCCAAATTAAAAACTTAGCAGCTGTGTTGGGATGTTCTTATTTATAATTTATTTATTTTTTGTGTGTGAAAGCCATTATCATCTTATCAATTATTCCCAATTTTGTATTAATTCCAACAAAACACCCGTAGATGTGAGAATCTCTGATGGATGTTGATACTTCTGCAAGTCGCCGTTCATGTTGCTGCTTTCTGCTGGCTTCCAGAGCTGACCATGAAGGATCTGGACGTGATCACCATCCCCAGTAAGGACGTGGTGATGGTTCATGAACCCAAGCAGAAAGTGGACCTCACCCGCTACTTGGAGAACCAGACGTTCCGCTTTGACTACGCCTTTGATGACAGCTCCAGCAATGAGATGGTGTACAGGTTTGTGAAGAAGTGTGACGTCCAGCTCTTCGTGTGTTGTGTGTGTCTTAAAAGCGGCTTGTCTTCACTGACGTACACGACGTTGTCTCATCCTGAAGGTTTACTGCCAGACCTTTAGTGGAGACCATTTTTGAGCGGGGCATGGCTACCTGCTTTGCTTATGGTCAGACAGGCAGCGGTAAAACACACGTGAGTTTGAAACAGCAAGAGCTTGATGGAAAATGAAACGTTTAGAAGAACTTGGATGGCATATTTAAGTGAGATTTGTTAAAATGTTTACCTTGTTGTAGACTATGGGAGGAGACTTCTCTGGGAAGAACCAAGACTGCTCTAAAGGAATTTACGCATTAGCAGGTAAACATGAGGCATCTTTAAGCACTCATTTTTAATCTTTTAATAGATTAAACAAAACACACTTGGATTGTTTTGACAAAGGACAGATTTAAATGTCGCGTTTCCTTTTGCGCAGCCCGGGATGTCTTCCAAATGCTGAAGAAAGCCAACAACAAGAAGTTGGATCTACAAGTTTATGCAACCTTTTTTGAAATCTACAGTGGAAAAGTAAGTTTAACGGTTGGCTGGATCGTCCTCTGTCCTGCACTGCACAAAACTGACTGTTGCGTTTGTATCTCCAGGTGTTCGACCTCCTGAATCGTAAAGCTAAGCTGAGGGTGCTGGAGGACGGGAAGCAACAGGTGCAGGTGGTGGGGCTCCAGGAGAAGGAAGTCAAGTGCACAGAAGACGTCCTAAAACTTATTGAAGTGGGAAACAGCTGCAGGTAGAGCTGGGCTGGGTTGTTAGAGGTGGAGCCTGATGCATTATGGTCTGTTAAAGGCTCCTGCAGTAAATGCATACATACTCAGTTTACAATCACAAACCTCAATGTGTTTACAGAGCAACACAGAGTAGATCATAATTCTGAAGTGGAAGAAATGTTTTAAGTTGTTTTTTTCAAGTAAAAATCTGAAAGTGTGGAGTCAATATGTATTCACACCACTTTACATTGATACTTTCAGAAGTTAACTGACTAGAAGTTGTAGGAGACGAGGAGTTAGAGCAGGGTTATGTGATAAAATGACACCCAAAGCTTTGTATCCACAGCTCTGTTTAACCCAACATCTGAAAATGGAGGGGAAAGGAAAAAAAAGAAAAAAACTATCGGGACATGGTTTTATACCTGAAAGATTAATCAGCGAAGCAGCCAATAGAAACTCTGGACATTGGAGAATCAGTTGGCAGGACGACTATAAACTGTAAACTCTACAAATCTGGATTTTAAGGAAGAGAAGGCAAGAAGGCGGTCAGCACTGAAACGGCCATAAACCTGTAGATACTATTCCCACTGTGAAACATGGCAGTGGCAACATGATGTTGCAGTGAAAACGACACCGCAAAACACTTTTTAGAGTTTTTGAAAATTTAGCAAACTACACTTTATTTGCTAACTTACAGCAATGCACCACTATACTGGTCTATCCCAATAAAATACATTGAGCTTCTTGGTTGTAACAAGCCCAACCTGAAACTTGAAGGGGCAACATTTCCTTGATCCTTTCTCGGTTTGTTTCCTAGCAGCTGATCTGATGATTATCCCTAAACTTTTCTTCCCGTTTCCTCCTAGAACATCTGGGCAGACGTCGGCCAATGCTCACTCATCGCGGAGCCACGCCGTATTCCAGATCATCCTTCGAAGGAAGGGGAAGATGCACGGGAAGTTCTCGCTCATCGACCTAGCAGGGAACGAGAGAGGCGCCGACACATCGAGTGCCGACCGGCAGACTCGTCTGGAGGGAGCCGAGATAAACAAAAGCCTGCTGGCCCTCAAGGTTCGTGGCCTGTGCGACCGTGATGCAGTCATGCGTGGAATATGTTGAAAGGCTCATGCAGTTTTTTTTTTTCCCGAACGGTATTCTTCTCGCCACATTTCTTCTCATCGTTTTTGTTTTGTTTCAGGAGTGCATCCGAGCTCTTGGCCGTAACAAACCACACACTCCTTTCAGAGCCAGTAAGCTCACCCAGGTCCTCCGAGACTCTTTCATCGGGGAGAACTCTCGCACATGCATGGTCAGCTCATCACCTGCAGAGGAAGTCTGTATCCATGTTGGCCGTTCTCTATAATCCCCGTTAATCTAAATGTACCGTATTGCCGCAGATTGCAACAATCTCTCCTGGAATGACGTCCTGTGAAAACACGCTCAACACACTGCGCTACGCCAACAGGTGGGGGGATTTTAGCCTGATTAGCACTTCTACCCTCTTTACATAGTCCAGACTGCCGGTGTGTTTTCTATGGTCGGTTTGATCTGCAACTCTCTCTTACTCCTCTTCTTTCCTGCTTTCTCTCCTTCCTTCCTTCCCGCCTCCCTCTGCTCCTTCGGGCGTCGCCACTCAGAGTGAAGGAGTTTGGGATTAGTCCGTCAGACATCCCCTTCTCCCAGGGCGGTCAGGGGAGTCACCCTGACCACTCGCCCACCAATACCTTTGAGTTTGATGACTTTGCTGCGACCTCTCCCAGCAGGTCAAATACCGCACGCTACTCCTCCCAATAAAATCACAACTCCTCATCTGTCGCTTCATCAGCCCATCACTTTTTTTTCTCCCCCTTCCATTGTGTTTGCACTTTCACTATTATTTCCAACCAGTGATTTCTGAACGTCATCACATCCATCTGGTCTTGTGGATTTTGTTCAGTGTTGTCAGTAGTTGTGACATCTGCATGGCTTGCTCAAAGCTGTGAAGTCAGAATGAAAACGTGGGTCAAAGCTTCACTGTTAGCCGTTGGTAATGCAGCCAGGATGAGCTTTTTGTTTGAGCCAGCTCTCAGCAGGTAATCCCGCTCTCAGTCCTGATTAATTAACTGTGTACTTATCGGTCAGGGACATGGCAGTAATCCCTCATTACCTCCATGATTCCTCGTTGGACTCTTATTAGCTTTCAAACTCTTGTTATGAAGACTGAGACTTTTTTATATATATCATTGCATGGCTTTACTGCTGTAATAATAAGCAAATAATAAATGCTTTCAACCCATAATTACCTCCATAAACCACATGAAACCGAAGCTGACCTCAGAGCAGAACTGGACCTGATGAGTCGTCTGTTTTTGCTCCGCAGGGTGAAGGAGCTCACAGTTGACCCCAACCAGGTGATTGAGGGAGGAAGACCCAACATCCACGCCGTCAACCAGCTGGACATTTTGGACGAGGAGTGGCTGAGCATCTCTCCGCAGAGAGACGACCTCAAACTGCTCTGTGAGCAGAATGTAAGTCCTGCAGGGAAGATCAGAGCGGCAGCAAAGACGATACGAATTCTTTAGATTTCACTTATGAAACAAACTCAACGTGTTTAGCTTCTAGACTGCCTGAGAAGCTGCACAAACATTTCTGAAAATGGAATTTCTTAAATTATTTGTTGTCGCACCAAAAGGTCCTACAGGACCTAAACTGTCATGTTTTTTCCATGTTGTCAGGTTAAAACAACAAACTCCAGTCTGATTTGGTTTGTTTTAGGTGATAGACCAACACAAAGTCATATATATTTGTGAAAGGGAATGAAATTAGTTTTTGTTTTAAATGGGAGATGAAGGTTTTGAGGTTGAACTGCAAGGTTAGGTTCTGAAATATCTCCAGTTTTGGAAATTTCACAGAGAACTGTTCGATATAACTGTAAACCTAAAAAGTAGCTAACAGGTAGGGGAGTTAGACGTTTTAGCAAGCTGAGGTTTTCAGGTTGAGCTTTGTTTAATTTAAATTGCCATCCAAAAAGAAAAAAGTGGCCTTCAACTTAAACTTGACTGGCTGACACAGTAACCATGGGAAAACCGCAAATCCGCCTGAACACAGTGACACATGGTGGTGGCAGAATCATTCTGTGGTACAATGGAGTGGTTTAGATCAAAACACACATTATGCCAAGTCCAAACTAAAATCTCTGGCAATAAATTGACAGGTGCGAGCTGCTGCTGGTGGATAACTGAGCATGGGCAAATAATGAGACACAACATCCGCCCTCCATTTAAAGCTCCGTCTCATGAAATCTCAATAAGATACTTTGTAAATGCTGGTTGTAATCTGGCAAAATGGGAATAAGTTTAAGGGGAGTCGGTTTTATTTGTGATGACTAATTTTAATGTTTTTATATGTAAATGTTAATGATGCTTTAATGTTCCAGGAGGAAGAGGTTTCGCCGCAGCTCTTCACTTTCCATGAAGCCGTTTCCCAGTTGGTTGAGATGGAGGAGCAAGTTCTGGAGGACCACAGAGCGGTCTTCCAGGTGAAAACAAGAATAAACAATCTGATTCAGCTGATCATGTTTTGACTCCTCACTTGAAAACTCTCCTGAGACTGAGCCGTGTGTCTCTGCCTGGGGTCAGGAATCCATCCGGTGGCTGGAAGACGAGAAGGTGCTGCTGGAGATGACCGAGGAGGTGGACTACGACGTGGAGTCTTACGCCACACAGCTGGAGCAGATCCTCGACCAGAAAATAGATATCCTCACCGAGCTCAGAGGTGCGACTGCAGCATGAACACTGAAGGGGGGAAAAAAAGAAAAAGCTGACTCAAGTTATCTTCTTTTTCCCTCCTCTGAAAACAGATAAAGTGAAGTCATTCCGCTCTACACTCCAGGAGGAGGAGCAAGCCAGTAAGCAGATCAACCCCAAGAGACCACGAGCTCTTTAGAGGCAGAGGATGCTTAGGTGGCGCAGAACCACTAGATGTTTGGCACAACTCTGGCTATCTCCAGCAGCTGTGAAAACAAATAAAAGGACTATTTAACACAGCAACAGGCTCAACAAACTGTATTTGTTCTGATCTCTCCTAACAGGACTGACTCTGCTCTTACTCTGTTTAGATATTTCAGGAAGGGAATCGTTTTTCCTTCCATTTTAGAGGTTTTGGGTTTTTTTTTTTTTTTTTTCATGAAGAGTGTTTAATTTCCTTCTGTCTACTTAAATTATTTTTTTTCTTTTATACTTCTTTATACTTTTAGCTAAATTCTTTTGACTGGATATATGAAGAGATTCTAATTGAACTCGAAGTTTTAACACAAAACCAGCGTTTCTGGTTCTGGCTGACATGTCTGCATGCTGCGCTCTATGCTAGCTTATCTATCCTCTGCTTAACGGTCCTTGGTTCACATTGTGACGTCGTATTTCCTTGTAAGTGATGTCTTCTGTTTTACTCTTGAGTTTTTAGCGGTTGAGGAGAAACCTCGAAGCTCTCGTTTGTCTTTGTTTCCTCGTGTTCCTCAGAGGTTTTTAACTGTAGCTTGCTTCGTTCTGTCTGTGCCATGTTGTCCTAATACGTGGCGACGACTGCCTCCGACATTTTTCCACCCGTTTAACTGTTTACAAAAAGGAACGAAGAAGAACTGTTAATAAATGTATAGTGAAGACCACAGACCTACCACTGGTTCGTGTTTCTCAGAGTTTGCACTGGATGTAATGCTGGAGGGAGTTAGGGGAAAAAAAGAAGAAAATTCTGTTTCATTTGAATGACTTCTGTGACATGTTCTCCAAATAAAACTGAGCAACTTCCATTTTATTAAAACGGATCCTCTGAACGTGGTCTGTGCCGCACAACATCCTATTTGGTCTGGGTACATTTTTATTATATTTTTGCCAAAGCTGCATGAGAAAATGAAACACATTTTATGGCAAATTATAATAAAAACATTTTTTGCATCTATACTCATTCGGGTGCCTGATTTCCAACTCTTTCAATGGAATTAATACTTTTACATGTCAACTTTTATTCGGCTATGGAACCAGTGAGTCCAAACTCGACGGCATTCTAACCTTGACTCTTTCGCCCCCTACTGTCCATTTTACGTATTCGCTGCCAAATATTTGGAAATACCATCTGTATGTTTTCTAGTTTAGGCAACTATTTACTAGGTGTGAATGTGGCTCAGTCTGAGAGAGAGCTTTCAGTTTGAAGGTTGTAGGTTTGATTCGAGTTCCCCCTCAATGGTACCCCTGAGCAAGGCACTTATAACTTACCAATCTGCATATGAATGTGTGCAGGTTTGACTGGGTGAAAGTAGCTGTAGTCTGAAGCGTTTTAAAACCTGCCCTGTAGAAATATCTGCTGCAAACTCACATTGCGCTTTTATTTATACTTTAAAATGATCAAAATATCTACTTAAAATCTCCAGAAATGTGTCTACAAAAGTATTTTTGAATAATCAAATTTTTTTTATTTTTGAATGACTGGAGGATTAACGGGATAAAAGTTTTAAACCTCGATTGTAATTTTGGTATTTTAACATAAGTTCTATTTTCTGTATTGTACTTTCACTTTTCTATATTTATCCAGATAACCGACACCAAGGAGCAAATCAAACTTCAGACTTAACCTGTGTGTGTTTGATCCTTGTCTTTAAAATAATACAACTCCTTGCATATAATATTTTCTGGGAGCATAAAAAACCCTAGATTGTTTAAAATCTAGGGTGCAGATTTTATCTTAAAAACTTCTCACTGAGGAAAATGAGGAAGGTGATGCTTGTGGTTTCCATAACCCTCTATGAATTGCAATCAGCCAAACACAC
The DNA here is from genome assembly GCA_903066815.1 of Brachyrhaphis roseni. NCBI lineage: Eukaryota > Metazoa > Chordata > Actinopteri > Cyprinodontiformes > Poeciliidae > Brachyrhaphis > Brachyrhaphis roseni. Next base: position 15,273 of record CAEFZY010000409.1, read on the forward strand.
TCGCACACTTCCTTCAAAATAACATCCATCTGACAAAAAGGAACCTATACATCCTTATACACGATTTTAATGGTGCTCAATATGAGCTGTTTGACTACATTATGTTTTTATCCAAACATTCACAATTCATTCCTCATCTGCCAAGAGGTTGGATCAGTCAGACTATTTCCATCTCCGTTCATAGTCCTGTCTCAGCTCTTCATGAAAAGTGGATTCCTGCAGAGTTGAACGCGTGCAGCAGCCTGAGGATAAAAACAGAATTTAAAGGTGAATTTTGCATCATGTACCTAAAAGAACAATCCAGTGTAGATTTGGACCATGCAGCTTACACCATGAAGTCATCGATATCCATGGACCTGGCCCTCTTCTCGTTGAAATCTGCCTCCTGCAGAACGCTCTCGATCTTCTTGCTGATGCTGAAGTCAGGTGGGACTTCCTGTTAAGATGGAGGAAAGAGTTTTGAACCGGGTAAATGAATAAAACCAGATAATCTTTACTCGTTTTGTTTTTTTTTACTCACCATATTGTGTAATGAGCAGTGGATTCTGTAGTTCTTCTCTAGGAGCTGTTCCACTGCGGTAGACCTGGTAAATGAAAACACCTGTTAGATCCTCCGCTTTGGCCGACCAGCTCAAGTTTTCTGCTTAAAGCAGGTTGTCACTCACTTAAAAGCTGCACTGAGGGTTTTGTTCTTCCGTACGAAGGTGATTCTCACCAGACCGTCCCACTCCTGTTACATTCAGAAGAAATGGTTGCATTTATGACCAAATGTTTTTTTTCTTAAGGAACAACCAGAGGCAGCAGGAGCTCACCTGGAAATTAACAGGAGGAGGAGGATTTTTCGGCTCAATCCTGACGACACTCGACTCAACTTTCGGCGGAGGACGGAAGTTATTTTTCCCCACCTGAGAGGATCGACAGATTCTTCCAACACTGCACACACTGAATAATTGAAAAGCGTCAGCGTTGATCTGAAGAGTTTCCTAGCTGACCTTCATGAGGTGATCCACACGCGCCAGCAGCTGTGTGTTGATGGACAGCCTGCAGTACAGCTTGTCTCCAGGTTGGGCAACCAGTCGCATCGCAAACTCTCTCTGGAACATCAGAACAGCACATCTGCACAAAACAACACGAAGAGGAACCTTAACACTCGGCGTGGAGACGACAGCTGCATCTCAGCGAGCTTCAAGTCACCTGAAGAACGGTCGGTGAAGCAGCAGCTTGAAGACGAATGGTGAAGAAATCTGCGCAAGCGAGTAACAAAAGTTACACTGAGATAAGAATAAGGAAATCTGGATCATAAGCAGCAAATAAAGTGTTTACCTGATAAGGCAAGTTAGCGACACAAACATCGAAGAAAGGGAGATCTGTTTTTAAGACGTCACCAACTAATATCTGAAGTTTGTTCTGCAAAGGCCTGTCGAAAGAAACAAAGCTTCACTTTGTCTCATAATGGTCATGAATCTGACGATTTCTACTCTACACAGAGTCAGCACAGACTGCCGTCCTCACTCACGTGCACTGCACTCTTTTCTGGAGTTCAGCCACCAGTCTGCAGTCCAACTCACAGGCCACCACCTGCACAAGGAGAAAATCAGAGTAGGAATTTTATGGGCATGATGTCATAAACACAAAATCACAACATAAAACCTTTTGCATGTCGGTCAAATTTGTTCAGTGCATAGCTAGTAATCTACTATTGACAGTTTCACACCTGAGCTCTCCTTAAAGGCTTAAAAATGTTGTGTAGTGGGTCAGTATCTTTGCAGTTGTGAAATACAATGGATGATGAACTGGAAAGTATTATGTCAGATGTTTTCTGAACCGACTCTGCTTTAAACTTCTCCACGACTTTCTACTTGACTTGTCTGCTGTGTTCCTCTGTCTTCTTGATGTCGTTTGTTCACTAATACTCTCCAACAAACCTAAGAGGCCTTCACAGAACAGCTTGATATCTGATTCGTTTTACACATTCTTCCTCCGAACAGAGTGGGAAAAAAATCTCCAGATGCTCACCTTCTTTGCTTTTTCCAGCAGTTTCACCGTCATGTTACCCGTACCGGGTCCAACTTCCAGAACCACATCCGTTGGCCTGAGAGCTGCCTGTAAAATAAGCTACATTATAAATCACCTCCAATCAATTACAAAAGAAGCATGTTTATGAAGACAGTTGAGTAGATCCATTTGCTTTAGGCTCAAACATTGGGATAGGGACACAGTGCTACTAATTTTAGTCGCTGTCAAAATCAGAATAATCTCATAGCTGAATAATGTACAGGCATGTATGTCTAAAAAATAATTCAAATATTGTGAAAATTGTCAAAAGTTTCCTGGCAAATGGTTACATTGACTGTGGACTTCAGAAAACACAGTGGACAAACACCAGATGATGACATGGCACCCCGAACCATCACCGACCACGGAAACATCACACTGGATTTCAACCAACATTATGTCCCTTTCAACTCTTCCTCCAGACGGCAATCTTTATTTTCAACTAAACATAAGACTTTGGACGACTGAACAACTGTCCAGTTCTATTTCTTTTTAGCCCAAGTAAGACACTAGTAGCCAATTTGTTGTGCTTAGTGGCTCTTGATGCTCCAGTCTTAGTGGACTTCTTGTGAAGATCCCTTAAACTCTTGAATGGATATAAAGCTTCTTTAGGTCAGTCGTTTTTGACAAGGTGAAGTCAGACAAAGTGGGGCATCAAGGAAATCATAAACTGACTTTCAATATGTCCTTGTATGCCTGAATTCACACAAGTATGCTTTTATACGTCAGTTTTTAATATCCTTTGTCAGCCTAAGTTCTGCCTTCAATATTCAGATTTAGACAGACTTCTGGCTTCAATTCATTTTGCTCAGCAGCTAAAACACCCAACAGTAGAAGTGTGTGGTCTCCCTCCACCAGGCTGCTGTGACTCTCATACCTTCTCAATTATCCCATTTACGATCAACGGATTCTTCAAGATGTGCTGGCCAATGCCAGTGTTGAACATGATCCCTGCAACAGACACCAAATATTTATTTCCATGTGGGCTCATTAAGGACTCATCTGCCACACCAGGGTGTTTACACTATTACTGACTCAAATTTTCAGAGGTCCCAGTCAGTTTTAAGGTGACTGATAGATGGATATAAAGATGCACAGACTGACAGACAAACGAAGGGAAGGACAAACTGCTCATTGGATGGATGATGTGTGAATAGAAGGATTGATAGATGGACAGAAAGACTATTACACATACAGATGGACAGAAAACTAAACGGAGCCGAGGATGTACAGGTGGACACATTAAAGGAAGTTTAACAGACACACTTAAGAGAATGTAGGACAAAATAAAAGATGCTCAAACATCCATGTGTATCTGGTTTGAGCAATTTAACTTCAGTACCTCAGACATTGAGAAATCTGAGCTTTAAAACTGTCAAATTACATAAACTTCTGGTGATTAGATGTGACAGAGTCCTCATAACATGACTGAACCCCTAAACGAAGAACTCGGCATCCCTAAAAACATTAAGTAACATTTCAGTTCATTTGGGCATTCATTATGATCGTGTAAATATCACAATTAAAGTTCTAGAAAGGAACCACCATGCCATATGTTGATGTCCTTCAATAAATTGACACAAATCTGTCCGTACTAACATAACCTCTCTGCTGCCTAAACAGCTGACAGACCAATGTTTGCTAACTTGCAAGGCTAATAAGCTACAGCTCGGACAAACCTACCTTGGCTTTTAACATCCTGGTGCTGCCTGCTCTTCTTCTCCGCTTTAACCTTCGGCATTTCCTTCTTTAATTCTATTCAAAGAGCTTTAAAAGTGTCTCCTGTGTGCTTTTCCTTTTTAATTTCTAAATACTGAGTGAATTTACACAACACTCAGGCCACACGTGTCTTCCTTTCTTCTTCTTCAATGACAGAACAGCTAAAAGTCCCGGAGCTCCTTGCTGCCCTCTAGTGGGAGCTAGTGTACACTGTTTAAAAAAACAAGGAAACCAAACGGGGTTTGAAACATTTTTTTTTATTAAATAACACAATACTAAAAACATATAACTGAGATAAATTAATGCTTTCTTTAGTCAGAGATAGGAAAGTCCTCCAACGTCATTACAATTTCACGCAGGTTTGGCTCATCCAGCCAGTTAACTTTACATGCCAACAGGATGCCCTGAAGAGAGAAAGAAACAGATTTATAAACTAGATGTTAATGTTACTAATGAGCTGTTCAGTGACTTTTTTGTGTGTAAGTTACCCTGAGGACATTCTGTGCCATTATGGTCATCTTCTTATAAATCTCCAAGTTTTCTTGGCCTTTCTCCAGAACCGCTTTGTACTTTTCTGAGTCTGGATGCTCTTTGTTGGACAATAACTCCTGCGTCTCTTTCATTTTTTCATGTGTGAGTCGTTTAATCTCTAGACACACACACACACACAAACACAAATGTAATTTAAAGTAAACTATCAGCAACACAAATAAAACCTGCCAGAGAACTCCTGACAATTTTCTTTTCTAAGACTCAAATCTCTAAACTTTGATAAAATTTCAAGTTATTGGTAATGACGCAAAACTAAAAAATGAACCTCTTACACGGGTACAATGCTGCAAATAATTGAACTTGTGAGAAACCACAGTTTGTAAAACAGATGACCAGATGGACAAACATAAGAAGAAACAGATGATTGAATAAACAAATTAATAAATGATGAATGGATGGATGGATGCCACAACATACCCAGTCTCTCCTTCTGTATTTCTGTAATTTCATCTTGCAGATTTCTGGTCTCCTATTGAAAAGCATAAAAAACTGAGATATAAAATTCATTTTTTCAGGAAGTCTTTGCCACCAAACTGCTATGAAATAAGCCAGAACTTACTATCTGGAGCTGTTTTATCTGCGAACACAGAGCCATGCAGCGAGCACTCACTGCCTTCAGGTCTCTAAGAAGAGCAGATGTTTCTTACAAACAAAAACATCTGGGGAAAAAAAAAAAAACAGTAGCGATTTCGTCACGTTATGAAGGTACTTACGTTGCATCTGGATCCGTCTGCTTCATTTTTTCTCCTATAGCGTTCCACATCTGTATTCTGAGGAACAAAACGAAAACAAGTCATCTTCAGAGGTTTGCTACAATTTAAAGCTGAACGCTGGTAGAGTAGCCTCACCTGTGCAGAGCCAGGGTGCTGGTGAAATGGACCGTCTTCACACGTTCAAGCTCCGAGACGCAGTCTGGCCTGAAATGTTGGCAGTTTTTAGTTTCCTCCTAATGTTGCATCTGATTTAACTTCTAGATCCAAAAAATAGAGGCTTTTTTAAATACTCACAGCTCTCTTTCTGCCTGAGATGTGCTGCAGGGCCGCTTACTTTTTCCTACAATGGTAAGTTTCAAATCAGCTCTTTGCGAACTTGATAACATAGCAATTCAATAACACAGAAAAATGTCTCGTCGTATACCTGCGTTGAGCTGCACAGTCATCTCAAAACACTGGTTCGCCATCTGCTGCTTGATTCTGAAATTATTAGAAAAGATCAGCAAGGTTTGAATTGAGTAAAATTTTGAAATATTAGGTAAGAAGAGGATACGAACCTCATCATGTCTGCTGGTGAGGTGTCATCTTGTGCTGGGTATTCCTCAGCAGATGGACCCTCATTCTGCCCCACAGTCTCATCTAAGCTGCTGTTGTCCATGTGTGGGATGTCAAACCAGCAACAACCCCAAAGACTGATTAAAAAAAAAAATCACCTGGATTTAAATCAGAGAATGGATTTTAAATACATTTCTAGTAGAACCTGCTAGTAAACTACAAACCAGGTTGTAATTTTTAGTAAAATAATGATGCAAATGCTGCGTTTCCCAGACACAAACCTCACCCATGACCAACTCAGTCTGCACACTGTAAAACGTTTGAGCCGCACTTAGTTGTGTCTACTATCTTTCACTCTTTAGGCCACATAAAATTAGCGAGTTTTAGATTTTGAACCTAAATGTTTGAGTTTGAGAAAGATAAACTTGTAAGAGTAAGTTGTGTTAACTTTTTATTAATTTTGTCAAACCTCCAAGAGTTGAATAAACTGGAGTTTTTAGGTTGGCACTTAAAAAAATGGAAAGAACAAGAAAAGGAGTGGGAACTATTTACCAGGGTGCTTAGCGGCATGTTTTTATATCCCGTGTTGCACCGTGAGATTGAACTACGTTACATTGAAATTATTCTTGTGTGAATTAAGGTATATTTTAATGCAACTAAGTTTTCAGAGCTTGAGGATAATGTCCTGTTCCTGTTTATTTGCAAAGAACTAATAAAAATCTTTAAAAATTGTCCTGTTCACTAAATGTTTAACAGCGTACAGAAAGCTTGTTTACAAAATCTATTTTACACACAATTTACCACTGGAGCTACGAATGTTACTAATATCCTTTAAATAAAACAGACTAGTACATCATGAAATGTTTTCATGTAAAAACATAATCATTACTACGATTAACTATTGTTATTTTAGCTTAAATATCTCACCTTAACTTTACAAGTATCCCGAGTTGACGCTTCGGCTTCACAATATGCCAAGCTATTATATTACAACTTAGAAATTAATAAGGTTTTACTGAAGTTATTTTAATAATTAAATTACATAAAATGAAAAAACGCTTTAAGCAAGTGCTTGTTAGCTATGAATAGTTTATCTTGGTTATTAATACAGCTCTTGTCCGTCATAAATTCGCAGTTAATGCGTCGTGGATTCTGTTTGCATGATGTCCCCTTCAAGGTCCGTCGGACGTATGAACAATTCGACACTTTAACTATATCCTCAAACAATTTCTGCCCCGAGTTTTTATTCTGTGTTTATGATTGTGACATCATTCGTTTTATTTGCAATAATGCAAACATTTCGGAGGTCTCTTTTTTCATATTTGTTACTTAATTCTAAAATTCCCGTGGTCATTTAAAGTAGCTTGCTGTTTGAATCCCGCCAGGAAGTGAATGTTGTTTCTTTTTGTTTCTGAGTTTCGAGCAAATCCTAGAGCGCCCTCTCCAGGCTATCTAGGAAACAGTACAGATTTCCTCATCTCCACACTCAAAACACTTCATCACACCTAAGCTGGCACAGTCCATATAATAACCCTCTTCGTGTTTAACACGGAAAGAGATATCTGACAACTGAGTTGGTGAATCCAAGTGCATAAACACTTGAATATGTTTAAGTTTGGAATCCCTGCAACCCAAACTGACAGTCCTGAACCCACGTCATACGAAAAGCGAATGCAATATTTCCGTGGCCCACTTTGTCTCCAACTGCCAACAGCACCTGCTCCACAGAGGTATTCAGCTGTGGCACCACTCTCATTCTGTGTCCCAACCACAGGGACGGCGTCCCTAAGGACGTCATCCCTGCAGAGAAAAACACCACCAGTAACAAACAAACACTGTTATTTAAGCCAAACCACCAAAAAATGCCGATCTCTAACAATTTAAACATTAAAAGGAACATAAATAAGAGAATGAAAGTACCCTGAGAGATAAAAAGCAGTTTTATCTTTCAGTTCATTCACCACACACTCCAACACCAATCCCCAGCATGCAGTGCAATAGAAAGATAGAAGGAAAGAAAAAAGAAAGCCTTTAAATGTAGACCACATTGTTTAGATTAAAAAAATTAAAATGGAGGATCATTTGTCCCTCCACCTCACACTAATGCATCTCTTTGTATTAGTCTATCACATAAAACATCACTAAAATACATAGAGGTTTGAAAGTGGAAAATGACAAAATGTAAAAGATGAAGAAGAGAAAATACAAAACATAAAACAATGTCAGAATTAAAGGCTGAAGAGATAAGAACACATGTTAACCCAAATCTAGGGTTAATCTTTCTATCTTTTTGACATAGAAACATTTTCATATAGTTCAAAGAAATGATGTTAACATGACTATATAAAATAGCTGCACCAGTTGGTAGCAGCCTTGCAGCAAGAAGGTCTTGGGTTCGCTTCCCGGCGTGGGGTCTTTTTACATGGAGTTAGCATGTTCTCCCGGCGCATGGGTTCTGTCCTGTCCGTCTCTGTGTTGCCCTGCAATGGACTGGCGACCTGTCCAGGGTGACCCTGCCTCTCGCCCGTTGACAACTGGAGATAGGCACCAGTGCCACTCCCAACCTCAATAGGATAAAGGTGTAAGAAAGTGGATGGATACATAAAATATCCATCCACTCTTTTTGCATTGTGTAACAATATCTTTAAAATGTTACAAAAACTTGCAACTCCATCACTTTTTTAATGCTTTAATTACTACAGATTTAACTCTTGGGTGTCGAAAAATGAATCAAATATACAGGACAGCTACATTGTTTAAAAGGTTTGACATATAAAGATCGCTCTAGTCTCTGCTTAAGGTATCAGAGAATTACTGTCTGCTGGTGTTGCTACTTTATTTATTGTTACCGATGCTTCCTCAGATGTTAAAAATAGATGCTGATTCAGGAGCAGTGAATGCTGCAAGTCAGTAACTCGACACAAAACTTGATGACTTGATGGAAAACGTTTTAGCCTTTTCAATAAAAAGCTGAACTGACTGCATATTTTACTAGCTAAGATTAAAGTGGATTGTATGTGATTGACTTTGTGCATGATTAGGTTGAACTGACTATATATTTCTACAGATTAATAGATTTTTTTTCCTGCTAAGTACTTTGAGAGGACATTTGATGCAAATGGGTGCTATATATATATAAAGTGAACGTTAATGTTCACAGTTTAACCAAAAGGTTTCTGCCTCTTTCAATTGGTGCTGAAATTATACTTGTAGGATGCATAAACCAGTAGCCTATGGATTCCATTTCATCAATAATCAACTAACATTTGATGGATGATACATCTTTATAATCATGATTAGGAGGATTAAGTTGTAAGTAATTTGATTAAACCTGCTCATCTTTTTTGTGGCTCAGTCAATAAGGGCAGGCGGCAAAAATTCTGAAAGTTTCACCACTGTTTCATGTTCTCTCCATTTGTGGATAATTGATTGTGGTTCCACAAGGTGCTAGGCCTTAGAATAGATTTGCAGCCCTTTCCAAAAAAGATTTTAAATAAATTTTATCTTTTCTTAGACCATGGCATGCATTTTTCAGATACTTTAGCCAACTTCATGCTCTTAGTATTATTAATATTAGCATCTGTAGATGTTACACAGTAATCAAGTCTTAAGAGTCAATTCTTGTTAATAAGAATGCAGAAAAAGAGAAAGCTTAACAAATAAACAACAGTTTTATTAATATAAATTATTATTAATTAATGTTTTTATTTTATTTCTTTGGAGAGTAACTGAAGAACTCTCACTTAATGTTTTATGACTCAGTCTTGTTCCGACCCCAGTTAGGGAATATGATCTGCAAATCCAACACAGGACGTCAGCGCGTCTACGTGCACTGGATACGTCGAGATTCCATTGTTGCGTTCAAATGCTTCCTATAGAAGCCGTCTTTAATTTTAAGACGTATAAAGTCACTCAGATTTTTTGACTATAGCGACATAAATAGAACAGATGTAGTTTTTAATTTTTTAAATAAGAAATCGATAGAAAACTACTAACTTCTGGCTTGGTATTGTATATGAACGAGCATTTTTTTTAAAGTCAGTCGTCCATTTCTGAGAGCACTTTAATGCAGCATCATTCTGTGCAAATAATGAGGAATAACTCGGACTTGCTGTCAGTTTGGAGAAGATGCTGGCCTTTCTGACAACGCGGTTTGGCGGACGCATTCATCTTACTCATGCATGTCCTCGGCGTGGTGGTTCTGAACTATGTGCCCTTCTGTTTTAGCTCCCCGCTGGTGCTTTATGATAAGAAGGGAGGTCTGGAGCCGAGGGACTGAGGATAACGGGACGCAGCTCGGAGGCTGCGGCAGCTCTAACGCTGGACTGGTGGTAAACACAAATACACTGCCGCCTGTTGTTGCTGTGTGTCCGGAGCTAAAAACAAGGCTAGCGGCTGCAGGAGGCTGAAATAGACAGGAAGACATCCGAGTTAGAGGCAGGTGGGCCAGAGATGGGAAATGACACCGCACTGCTCCAAATCCATCCGCCCAAACGAAGGAGGGTAGCCCCGCAGGAAGATAATAAGTATCCCCGGAGAGAAACGGTTAATTTTGTTTCAACATTGTATTGCTCTCCGTTTGACTGCGCTCCGGGTTTTCCGCAGTTTCTGGAAGTCTGTTTTTAATTACTTGGCAGAAATGTCCTTCACTATGGAGGATAATTTAGAGTCGGGATGGGTAGCAGTCCGCCCCAATGCGTTTGAGGAAAAGGAGAAGCACAAATTTGTTTTTATCGTCGCCTGGAATGAGGTGGAGGGGAAATTTGCCATTACGTGTCACGATAGGACGGTTCAGAGGAGAAGCTTCGGCAGGGATCCTCTGGCGGAACCGACCAGCCTAGATGGGAACAAAACAAGATGGCCTGAAAGTCCCACCAGGGATAAAGTGTCTCGGAGTCCAAGTAAAGGATGCAACCCTAAAACCAAGTCCGCCATAGCGACTAAACCGAGTCCAGTCAAGATTCAGGCGGATGCGGAGCTACTGGGAGAGGACGAGCTGTCCCCTTCATTGGACTCTCTGGAGCTGGAGGAGCTGGACAGCCTGAGCAGAGAGGACTGCAGCTGGGCAGGACTCTTCTCCTTCCAGGACCTGCGGGCGATCCACCTGCAGCTCTGCTCCGTCAACTCCGTCCTGGAGCCCTGCCTGCCGGAGTTTCCGGAGGAGCCAGCCGGGATGTGGACGGTCCTGTTCGGCCCGCCGGGGGTGTCCGAGAGCGAAATGGACGAGCTGTGCCACGGCTTACAGGTGTACCTCGGCCATGCGCTCGATACGTGCGGATGGAAGATCCTGTCGCAGGTTCTGTTCACGGAGAACGACGACCCAGATGAGTACTATGAGAGTCTGAGTGAGCTGAGGCAGTCCGGGTACGAAGAGGCTGTCAACCGGGCAACGAAACATCTGCAGGAGGTGAAAAAGTGTTTTTACTCTAAATCTGACTGTATGTGACACATTTTATTTACATGACCAAATATATATTTATAAAATTAACACATCTCATTGCTTTAGAATTTTATATTGAAATATATGTATATATAAATATATTTATATGGGCAGTGACGTCACGGTGGTCCTACCCTGTTGTGTGGGTTTACTTAATTAAGTGTCAAGGCAATCATGTCAGTTAAGTATAAGATTAGATATTTTCTTATCATTATGGAAGAACCAGTCATAACACCTTTTTTAGCAGTCTCCAATGAAATAAATGATTGATAATAAAAATAAAACACGCATTAAGTTAGTTTGTGTACATATGGTCTAGAAAGGTACTTTTAATACTAAGAAGTACCACCTTAATGTTAGAAATTATAATGTCAATACTGAACTCATTTTAAAAAATGTAGCTATTGACACCACAGTGCTTGGTGCATTGTATTTGTTTGAACTCAGAAGTTGACATTTTATTAATTCAAACTGGAAAGTTGAACTGAAAATTGGAAATATGAGTGTGAAAGTTCTTACCTATCCCGATCTCAAAATCAAACATGGCTACCCTGAAGTTTAAATTAGTAAGTGCTTTGGTTAAAAAAAAAAAAAAGTAAAAAAGAAACAAAAATGTTTATTTGCTCTTCTGACAGATTTTGTCTGAAATTTTTTGCACACACATTTCTGTTCTGCCTTTATTTAGTGAACAAGTTGGTATACACTGTTTGGAAGTACGAAGTGCAATGAAAAAAGAACAGTGTTACCAGTTTGTGTTTCTTGTGGTAATTAACTGATTTTGGGAGCATATCAGTCAGGAAAACTCACTGGTTTTTAAACCCAACTCTTCCCACGTCCTATTTCTGGTATTTCAGTTCAGACAAGGATTCTCAAAAGTGTTTCCAATACACTGTTTTTTGAGAACCTTCTAATGAAGGGCAGTAACTTGAACAGCCAGTCCTTTTGGCTGTTGGAGCTTATTACCCACACATCATAAATAGCTACTTTTTTCTAGCTTGCTCTGCACTGATACCAGACCTTCTTCAGAATACCACCAAATGTAGCTCATGTCATTCCAGCAGTGTTGTCTCCAAGCACTGCTCAGGTATGTCCAGTCTCTCGACTCCAAAAGTAGAAACCACTGATCCAGAGGAATAAAGAGAACCAAACTGATTAAAGCCCAACAAGAAAGATTATAATTACAAGAACAGTATAAGTTTGAACTAAATACAGTAAAGTATATGAGATTTAGAATAAACCTAACAAAAAGTGCCAGATTCACAGTGTAATGGATTGAGCGAGTCAGCTGGACAGTCAGTAAGGGGAGATTTAGTAAAACTGGGCTGCACCTGTAAGCATGTCGGCTTTGCGATATTGCGCTCTCAGCGTGGCTGCTTACACAGCTGACAGAGTCAATAGCATCCACACACACAAACCCATGAACCACACACACCACACATGAACAGAGGGGCACAAGTAGTCCATTTCACTTTTCAGAATTAGCTTTTTGAAATAAAGTAGTGTCGTCTTCGGTGATGGAACGTCTGATGCTACTATTTCATTTAATAGCAGCATTCATAGTGATTGCAGTGTCCTGATCTAGATGATGGTTAACACGGTCAGCAATCATCCACAACATAAAGACCACTGACAGATAAAGTGAGTGACATTAATAATCTCTGGAAAGCGCCACGCTCTGCTGTAAGATCCTGGGTGTCTCTATGACTTTACTTGAGTAACTTAAGTATTGGTGCTGCCACAATCCTGCCTATGACAGTTGCACACCCTGGTGGGCCCCTGAATAACTGCGCACCAAAAGCTTGCTCAATATGAAAACGGGTCCAAGCATCTGTCTCAGAAAACCTGAATGGCTTTAGATCAGATTCTGATAAAGAATCTCTGCAATATGTGGTGGAACAAGTCTGAAATGTGGACATGAACCCAAAGGCGGTTCTGTTAATATCATATTACTAGGTAACATAGAGGTTCCCAAAAGCACTGGGACCACACTGGACACCTATGGGCTCTCTGTCAGGGTCGCTGGTTATTATGAAATTATATGTGGTGTTCATATTGTGTCGTTAAGTCCCAATGTGATTATCATCACAAAAAATGATTGCAAAGAAAGAGTTATAAAAAGTGGACTTGGTCTTGTAAATAATAATTGAACATGATTCAGCACATTTTGTGTAGGCAATCGTAACTTGTCAATCAACTTGTAATGTCCCTGACTCTGATTCTAACTGTGCTGCAGACAAAATACAAACTCCTGACCTGCTCAAGTTACATCCCAGCAGCAGCTGCTGATTGATTAGCTGCTCTTAATATAAACAGACATTATATTTATGCACACTGGCTTTCATTTAGTCTCTCTAATCAATGGAGGTAGGTTAATGTATTCTTGAGTGGTGGAGCCAGAACAGCATGTCCTCAGAGAGATAAGGTGAGAGTGATGTTAATGTTTCTGTTATTTATTTCACAGCATTGCAGTTCTTCTCCTTGTGTGACTTCCTTGTGTCGTGTAGCTGTTGCTAAAGAAAAGTGCATATTTATGAACGTATGCTAATGTGCTCATCAAGGGCATTTTCCTTCTGCTCTACTTTTGGCATCGAAAAAGAGGCTGAGTCGCATTAAGCACGTCATTTCACCCAGTCTACAGTTACGTAGAAAAATAATAATAACAAAAAACAACAACAAAAAAACAACAGATAAAGCAGCAGATTTAGTCAGTCATTGATTCACAGGTTGTGATCAGGTCATCAGTCCCCTGCAGCTCATCCACACAGGATAACTGGTCGCTGTGTAGCCGGGTTTCACACATACACACTGGATTATTGATCCTCTCACTCCATATACAAGCCAAGTTAATGGCTGTTTTAGTGTTGCTGGTAACCAGCAGGCCTGTTCAGCCTTACAAATGTCTGTGTGCATTGATCTTTTTTTTTTTCCCAGCAGCTCCAGATATGACTTTGCTTATTGAGCCTTTTACTCTGTATTAAAAGACTTCTATTATTTACAGTTACAGAGGAGCTTCACAGTGAAGTTAAAGTCTATTCAATTAGAGCCAACTGTCCTTTAAATATGTTATATAGTTACGCTTTCTGCACGCAGTTGATCGTGGGATTTGGAAAAAAGTGCTACAAACACTGACCAACTGACATTATACACTTAATTTTGCTGTTTTGCCACAATATGGATAAACAGAGTTAAACTGAATAGAATTGCAACTACCCTACATTATATTTATGTTTGCCCTCCATGCCATTCAGTCAAAAGGCACTTAAATCAAGCTGTTAACATGTAATGGAGACATAAACTTTAACAACTGCAATGTAAATAAAATCCAGAAGTAAATTTAGCCAACAACTACCTAACATTTGCAGGATAAAGGATTTCCTATCACGACAGTTATCCATTTTCTCAGACCAAGAAAATGGATCACGTTCCACCAGTCCTCTAATCACTGCACTGACTTTTTCTTTGTAAAGGACAGAATTTAAGATATTATATTTGTTCTCTAAGGACTTGAATGGTCTTTTATCTGAATGCATGTCAAAGTTGCTGGTCAGATATGAAACATGTAGACCCACTTATGTCGTCAGAGACCCATTCACTCTGGACCAGAACTAAACAATGGGAGGTTGTTTGCATCACAGAAGCATTACTGTTTACCCATGAAGGTCAAAAAGTACTTTCTCATTCCTGTCATGTCTTAGCTTTTCAATTTAATGAAATGTAATCATTTAATCATCGGCTTTAAAGTTTGTGATTATGTCTCATAATTTGATGTTTCCATCTATTGTTCAGTTGTGGAAGGTGGTTTATTCTAAATCTCTGTTTAAGTTTTCATTTAAAGCACTTTGAATTACCCATTCTATGTCTGGTACCGTACAAGTAACGCACATAGTTACTAATGACTAAAACACTGTTTTTGATGCAGCTGCTTGAGAAGCACAAATCCATGGACAGCATGGTGGAGCTGCTGGAGTTATATGAGGAAGAAGACCAGGCCTACGGAGGTCTGCTGGAAGCGTCCACACAGCTGTACCAGTACCTGCTGCAGCCCTTCAGGGACATGAGGGAACTAGCAATGCTACGCAGACAGCAGATAAAGGTAGACTTTAACAACTGGGATCCTGTTCATTTATTTATTTACTTTTGAAGCTTTTCTGCTGATTTAATCTCAAAGTGGCGATCAGAAGAAATGCTAAAAACAAAGCTAGTGTGGTCCAGAATGTGTTGAGACGCTGTATTGTGTGCATGTAAAGCTGGCTAAATGTAGATGGGCTTGATTTGATTGTATCCCTGTGGTTCTCAGCAGGCATTGATGTGAAAAGGTCATCAAAAACAATTGATGGTCACAGGAAGTTCTCATGTTTCTTAAAATAATTAGTTTTTTTGTACATTTATTAAAAATAGAAAACCAAGAAATCACAAAATCCAAAACTATCAATGTTTTTGTTATGATTTATATGATAGAAGTAAAAAAAAATAAATAAAGAAAATGGCAAAAAAAAAAAAAATACTTTTCAATATTTATGTCACAAATAAAATCTGGAAAGTTTTATGTTTTCAAGCCCCCTCCTGAGTCATTGTAGCTGTTACAGCTGGTGGTCTTTTCTTTTCTTTTTTTTTTTTTTGGTATGTATCTACTAGCATTTTACATCCAGAGGCCAAAGGTTTTGCTTCTTCTTCTTTGCAAAACAGTTGAAGCTCCAACAGAGTTTATGTGGAGTGTCAGTTTCCAAGTTTTGGCCCAGATGTTCAATTGGATTTGGGTCTGGACTTTGACTTGGCTAACCCTTTCCATTGTAGTTTTGGCTGTATGCTTAGAGTTGTTGTTCTGATATTGTTGTTCTGCAAATGACTCCAGAGGGTCCATTGCAGTCTCTTAAGTTTTCTTCCAGGATTGTGTTGCACTTCACATCTACTATGACCAACTTCCTTTTCCCTGCAGCTGCAAAGCTTTCCCACAACATCATACTACCACTACCTTGAGTCACTGCAGAGGTGACATTATCCAGGCTGAAGTACATTGTTAGTTTTGCATGTTGACCAGTGTTAACTGACCAGAGCAGTTTATTGCATGTATTTGCTGTTTAACCTATATGACTTCTGAAGGCTTTCTTTCAAAGGGATTTTTCTTGTCACTCTTCCTTGCTTGCTGCCTGAATTGTGTCCTTCTTGCTTGTCCTGTCAGTTTAGATAAGGCTTAGCAACACGCTTAGAGATGACATACTTTCCATTTACAGACAATGGACTAAACTGTGCTCAGTGAGATGTTCAAACCTGGAGATGTTTTATAATCTAACATTGTCTTAAAGTTGATCTGTGGCTAGTTTGCTGCTGTTTTTTCCCTTAGGATCGCTAACAAATCTCTGCTGGACTTCACTGTACAACTGACCTTGTACTAAGAAGTAAACACGCACATGTGAACCCTATAAATTGATTAAACTCTTAGAGCTTAAGAGTTTTATTCAGGAGTGACATATTAAGGGCTTTGAATGCATAGGTTATTTGTCAAAAACTGAAAACCATGCATCATTTTCTTTCCAGGTCAGAACTACACACTATCTTGTGTTGGCCATTCATGCAAAATTTCAATAATATGCATAGAGGTTTGTGGTCGTATTCTTCTTCAAGTCATATCTTTTACTCCCACGCCACATTTTTGTAGACATAACACTCAATTTCTACTAAAACATCTTCAATAAATCATCCATCCATTCTGCAACATTGCTTTGAGGTTAGTCCATTTTTGCACTGTATTAGGAAGAGTAACAGGATGTGGCTTCAGTGACGTGCTGTCAGCTGGAGTGGCTCTCCAGTTTCTTATAGTCTCAGAGAAACATAAATAAATCATGTGTTGTGTGATCCTATAGGCTTACTGCAGGTTCAGCTTTATGCTGACAGGGTAACATCAGCAAAAATGTGTCAGAAATGAAAAGATGGAGAGCAAAGTTAAGCTTCCAGTTAAGGTGTTGTTTATTTCCTGAACTCCAACATCTTAGAAGGATACAGTGTAGTTTTTTTCTAGTCAAATTTGGGAATTTTAACATATTTAATTCATATGAAGGATTGTTTCATTCAAGATGAAAAAAAGATTCTCACAACAGACTTTTGATTAGCATCCATGTAGCTGGCCAAAAATAAAATTCTGCTGTGTATTTGTCCTTACATCGGAAACACTTTTTACTAGTGAGCTGTTTTCATTGACCAACACTTGTCCTTTCTACCTCCTTGCTGTAACACTTTGTTTTTTCCCTTCGGTGCATTAAATGAGCACTGCAGTGAACAGATCTTTACAAAGGTCACAAAATATGAAGGTCCCACCGAGATTTGAACTCGGATCGCTGGATTCAGAGTCCAGAGTGCTAACCATTACACCATGGAACCCCTTCTGGGGGAGGGGTAGGTTTGAGTGAGGGTAGTACTTCTGGGTGTATTTATATCCTGCAGAGTGTGTGAGCATGTTTAGGCTTTTACTGAAACACCTTTTTGGAGCATGTCCTTTTACATTTCAATTACTGTACAGGCGATATAAACTGTATGCTAGCTCTCAATTTAATATTTCTACCTTGTGGCTAAAATTAAGCCCAAAATTATTCATACCCTTGGCTTGAATCGGATAGATATCTCTGTCAAGGAAGATAAAGATTTGGATGATGACAGGGAGGCGTTCAACAACCAAAACCTGGATCTCATCAAGAGTGTTTGAAATACTACTTATTAGTAAAATGTAAGATACATTTTAGTTTTCTAAGTTGACGCTTTTCTTGTTTGCATAGTTAGCATTATAAATGGTAAACATTAGCCTCTTTTTGTGTTCCTTTAGAGATTTTTCATAAAACTGCTAAATCCAACATCTTGAGAACTGAAAAGGGATAAACCAGGGCAACTTTCTGTACTACACTCAGCCTTCTTGGTATCTACTGAAGTTGACTCAGGAGCAATTCACACCTTTGTTAACCCCAAAACACCTCCAAGGCGAGGACGAATCAACATCCTGTAGCAGAGAGCTCCATTTTGACCAACACTGCAAACTTATGAAATGGTGAAGAAGGGAAATGACCAGCATCTGCTATAATCTCGCTCAGTTGTAGCTGGCTCAATAAAAAGCAAACATGTCTATGTTATTTTTTTCATTTTCTTTTAAGTTTTTAAGTTTGCTTTTGAATAGCTTCTTAGACCTTTTATACTTCCTCTGATCTCATTTTTACAAATCTCATTAATACTAAAAATGGCAAACTTGTTTTACAGCATCCGCACTAAAGAGTGTTGTTGTCAGCACAGTCTGGTAGCACATTTACTACAAGTTTGACTAACAGTTGACTGATTGTTCCCATCAGCTGATTTCTCGAAAGTTTAAGTCAAGTTCTTTTTTATTTGAACCACAAATTTAGATTGTAGTCTGCAGTTGATTGCACCTCAGAGCCATGTAGCTTAGCACAAGAAATATAAGCAAGACTTCAATACCAGCTCCTGATTTTGAAGCTGCTAATTCTTTATATTGCTTTTTGTAATTTGTCTTTTGGAAATGTACACAGGTGTGTAATATCTAAAGACATTCCTGCAGATTGCTCAAATGCCAGTAGAGCTGAAGTGGGACATAGCTCCAGGAAGTGAGACAGATTTAATATGTGACCCTGACATTAATACTTGTGATAAATGTGGCAATATCCTTCTGTTAAATAAATGTGCATTTCACTTTGCTGTATTCTAAGTGTTACTATTCAGAGATGTGTTAATATTGGCGGTGTTAGGCTGAGAAAAGCCTAGTAGCAACTTGTTAGGCTTTGCTTATGAAAAAGTTAGCAGAAGCAAAAACTTTGAATAAAATTTTGAGTTTTGTTTAAAATGTTGTGGTTGAACTGAAGAGGCTGATGGTCTTAGAAACACCAAAGCTGTTCAGAAACCCTTAATGATTATTATCAACAATATCCACAAATGTTTATCTGCAGAGCCTTTTAAGAGATTAAAAGTGAAATGATAAAACTATTTTATAAAACCAATTCATCGCAGTCCGAGTGGATTCTGAATAAAATCAAGAAACTGTGGAAACTTTTTGTTTACGAAAACAGGAAAACCTAATGGCTTCATTTCAAGTTGAATTTTTTTGTGCTCAAATATCCAAACTGGGATGAATGTGACTATTGAGCTAATCTCCCTCTGGTGTTGAAAATCTTCTTTTAAAGCAGATTTTTATTTTTAAATTCTTTTTTTTTTTTTACCTCTACAGATGCATAATTTGAATGTCAGTTTTAAGCTATTGGACTGTTACCATTGTTATCATTGAACCGTGTTTTTCACTCAGTTTTGTTGTCCAAAGGCAAATTTGACTGTTTTAATTGTGTTATTGATATATCACTTTACTTCTTTTGGTTACAATATATATTCAATTTCAGGTTATATTTTTAATATGAGCTCTATGGAGCTTTGTCTTTTATCTACACAGTCAAAAAGTTATTTTCGAAAAATATCTTAACAGCTTAACCAGCTTAATGTTAGATTTTTTTTTTCACTGAATACATTTTTGAATCTTTCACTAAGGGAGATAAATATGTTAAACCTCTTTCATCAGATTTCCATGGACAGTGACTATTTGGGTCCCAGGCGGATTGAGGCACTAAAGAAGGAGGACACTGACTGGCAGAAGAAAGCTCAAGAGGCAGTCCTCAACATCCAGGAGTTCACTGTAAAATACTTTGAGATCACTGCCAGAGCCCAGAAAGGTAATACACCCTCACTGTTGCTGATAGCGTCCTGCCAAACGCTGCAGAGCAGAGATTTTGTTGCTTCATACGAGTCACACTGAGCTAATGGGAGTTTTTGGTAATGAGGTGTTTCAGACAGACATGCAGTGAGAAGAATCAGGAAGAGGCTTGTTGATCCAGTCTGTAATTTATGAGAGCCCACACCTCCATTCACATATTTTCTGAATCTCTGTATTTTAAATATTCTTTAAGATAGAGGCTTCGACTGCAAGAAGAAAAATAATTACCAAATGTGGCCAATAGATGTCTCTCTTTTGTTAAGCATGAAACACTCATAAGACATGATTTACTCTAGTAATAAAAGCTGACTCGTCTGCTCACTGGCTTCATTCACATAAGCATCATGTTAAATTATTTAAAAGTTTCTGTCCTATCTTTGTTTCTTTTTTCTGTGCAGGAGTTTATGAGAGAATGAAAGTGGATCAGCGAAAATTTGGGAAATCCTCTTGGACGGCGGCAGTGGAGCGCATGGAGAGGCTGCGCTACTCTGTGGCCAAGGAAACCCTGCAGCTTCAGAGGGCCCGGGAGATCTGTCTGGAGCAGAGGAAGCACACACTTCGAGAGGAGGTGTGCTGCGGTCAGCTCCGCGTGAGACGGAACGGATTCATCAAGACGTGTAGTCGACTTTTAAAATTCTTGTGATTGTTCGTCCATCTCCTCAGATGCAGAGCCTGTGTAGCGGTGAGGACGCGATGGCCCTCTTGGACCACATGGAGACACAGTACTATGAACTTCAGCTCCAGTTGTATGACATTCAGGCTGAGATACTGCAGTGTGAGGAGCTGCTGCTCACTGCACAACTAGACAGCATCCGCAGACAGATGGCAGGTATGATTACTAGATGTGTTTTTTTTTAACTTGTGAAACCAGATTTAATTACCAGCTAATGTGCTGACAGAAAGTCAGAAAAACTTTTCTAATGAGTCAAATATAAAACTTGGCTTTCTTTCCCTTAACTGTTTGTATTTCACCACAAAATGACTAAAATGAGCCACATATTTCAAATCCTGAAACATTGAAATATTCAATTTACATAAAAAATTGAAATTTTTTGTTATGATACTTAAAGATTAGCCCAGGTGGATCACATGTCGATCTATGGTGAATAGTAATAATGACGGCAATAGTAATAATAAAAGTTTAAGCGGTATGCAAAAATAACAGTTCAGTATTCGAGTTTTAATATGATCGTGGAACTAGATTATTTTCCCCTTTTTACCCACATTAGTAAACAAAGAGTTATTTTAAAACTCTGAAATAAGTTTGGTTTTATTTTGTTCTAAACTTTAAAAAATTGGGAAGTACATAACTGAATGGAGATTTTGTTAATGAATAAATTAACACATTCAGGCATAGCCAATGCCTGAATAGATTATTCAATAATATATCAACTTGAAAATGATCATCGTTAATACTTAGAAATATTAAAATCAGACATATTTGACCAGGAGAAATATTTTACACCCTTACATTTTTTCACATGTTGTTATGTTACAAACTCAAATTTCCTTCTTGTGTTGGTCTTTCACCTGAAACTTGTGTGTTACTTACATCAAAGTGGTCTACAGATACACATTTCTTTTCTGTCCAGGTATGACTATGCTTGTGCTTTATGTGTGTGCTTCCAGAGCATCAGGATGAGGTGGTCTATTACGACACTTTTGAAAGCGCAGACGATATAACGCAGGATGATACTGGAGAAAAAGAAGAGCTGCGCAGACTTCAGGTCAGCGCTCGACAGCTTGAAGCCAGAAGGGGGCGCATCACTACCAAGCGCTCCTATCTGCGCAACAAAAGGGTGTGTGTTCCTGAAACTCTCTTCTTTTTAATTCATGAAGTGAACCTTGAACTTTACATCTGTTTGCTTAAATCGCCTTTCACAATGCGGATCAAACCAATATAATTTATGTTTTAAATTGTAGAAAATGAAGAATGACTCAATCAGTTTTCACGTTATTTGTGTAGACGTTTTAATTTGGACCAGTTTATTGCTGTCTTTCTGCAGGAAATCTGTGTATCCAACCACACCCAGAAACAGCAGAGACGCCACACCATTCTGAAGGACACATTCTCCCACCCTGTCTTACAGGTACAACTCTCGTTGAGTTATTTAACACTTTTGGAGCAAACAATTTGGTCAGCTGCTAATTATCCACAAATGTTTGTAATTTGAGTCTCTCTATGTTTTGTTGTGCTGTTCAAATGAGCTAATATGGATCTAAAATTTTATTTGGGCCCCAAATAATCACAGAAATCAACAACAAGAAACAGATTTTTTGGTGTTCAAATTATTGTCCACGTTTTCTTATGCGTGTAAACTCATATTTTCTTGTGAAGTGCAACATGTTTCTAAACTCTAGAGTATTAATTTCAGTATTTACCAAAATGACTATGTGTTTTTCCACAGTCAGGAAGCCCTAATATCCAGTGTGATTTCCTCCTTTTAAGGCTAGTTGATGTTTAAGGGACACATCTCACTCAGGTTTACAGGTTTCTGACAGGTCAAGGTGAAGCCACAGATAGTTTCCTCCACAGTGAAAAGCTTTGTTGGAGGCAGGGACTAAAGAACACACAAAAGACAGATCTATATATAATACCCGTGTTTGCAATTGTAAAAAGATTTGAACAAATTATGAAATAAGTTTTTTGAATTGTAAAACACATTGTCTACGTTATCAGTAGCCCATACATTTTCTAATCCTCAAAATGTCCCAGCTTGGAAACGAGGACGAGGAAGATGAGGTGCTGAAGAACAGCAGAGTAAGTCAGGAGAGGCAACGGACTCTGGACAGACTGCGCTCCTTCAAACAGGTACTTAGACCTTTATTTGCAGGCTGCTTTTTATCGGATTTAGTATTTTTCTTACTGAGCTCTACCTATTTGTGGCTCTGCCCAGCGGTACCCGGGCCAGGTGATTCTGAAGTCTACTCGTCTTCGAGCGTCCCACAGCAGACGAAGGGAGCGAGGTAGAGCCACCGAGCTCAGCAGCGTTAGCGGGAGGGACGAGTGCGTGGACTCTGTCAGCGTCCAGACTCAGGACCAGCCGCTGTGCCTGAGCACCGGCGTGCAGACGGACCCCAGCGCCACCCTCACCACTCAGCCCGTCGCGACTCTTACGGCGCCCGTTCCTCCTCTGCCCGTCACCAGCCCCGCAGATTCCTCCTGCTCCCCCTGCTCCCTCTCCTCTCTGCTGGCGTCCCCCATCTCCCCTCCTCCACCGCCGCCCCCGCCGCCTCCACCACCAACGAAGGAGGAGTTCTCTCCATCCAGCAGCATGGGTCAATATCGCCAAATCGCTGAAGGGAGGAGTGTGGAGGAGGAGCTCATGCTGTCACCACTTGGTCCGTTCATCCCTCGCTTTTTTGACAGCAGCCAGCTGGTGAGCGCACGCAAGAAACTGAGGAAGACTCCAGAGTTTGACTCCCACAGCAGAAGAGGTAATGGTTAAATTGGAGTCTGAAAGCTCTTTATGTTTAACTAAGCATGATTACCAATCATATTTATGTCTGTAATACATGAATATCTAATAACACCATTCAAAATTTCTTTTCTTCATTTCCAGCTGAGTGATCATTAATTATTTATTTTAGGACTATAGCATCTCATTTTAGTGATTTGTGCCAAATAAAACAGAACACTTTCTGTATTTTCCATACAGGATGTAGATCTTTGAGATCTCCAAACAACATTTCCGAATCCAGCATGTTTCATTCCAGTCCGAGGCTGAAAACTCTAAAAAGGATAAAACAGATACATTTTGCTTGTTCCTGGTTGTTGCGCTCACTTGCTCTCTTTCTGCCTGAATCAGCTGCAGGCATGTCTGAACTTAGCAAAATTGTCAACTCCAAAGAGTATTGTTATGGAAAAGTTGGTAGGTTTTACATATGTTCAATGATTGGGAAAAGAAAATATGTTTGAGTTTCCCGCCATCTGATCTCTGGTCAGTGCGAGTCAAGCTTAATATTTTCTGTATCGGGTCACCAAGTGCGTCTCATGTTGTGTCTTTTCTGCCCTCAGTCAGTTCACCTATGGATGAAGTGCTTGCATCACTAAAGAGAGGAAGCTTCCACTTGAAGAAGGTCGACCAGCGCTCTCTGCCTCCTGTCAAGGGCGACGATGACCCCAATAGCATCCTGGCTCAGATACGCAAGGGGGTCAAACTCAGACGCGTCCCCTCCAAGGACAGAAAAGACCAGGGAGAGCTCCCTGCATCCACCGACCCGCTGACCAGGAGCATCCATGAGGCGCTGCGCCGCATCAAGGAGGCGTCGCCAGAGTCTGACTCAGACGATGACGGACTGACGGCCCCTGATTGGGAAAACTAGGGTTCAGATAAGACGGCCACAGAAAACTGCACACAGACAACAATCTGACTGTTCTGCACTGTAGAGTTCAGCGGCTTACTGTAAACACACACGTTCACTCATCACCTGGTGATTAAGCCAACGCCAGGGTCATAGGCGTTATCACCAAATGCTCCAGAGGCCTATGATCAGCTTTACTTTGGATTTTTACACAACATTCACCATCATGACGGAGATGGTCTTGTTTTTATGGTTTTTACCTGTCGAATCACACTGAACGGTTGCCATGTTTATATTTTCATGTTTCTATCACTTGTACTGTCAGAGGTCTGCACTTAACACTGGTCACCAACCCACTGAACTGACTGCTGATGGACTGACATGCTGCGTAGGGGAAGTTCACAGAACTCAGAGTGGTTTTATTGCTGTATTCACCCAGGGAGCTTCATGAACGAGAGACAGTGAGTGCAGGAAAAAATATGTTAGGAGTGTGCAGGGTAATCTGGGGGCTTTGTAGGAGATTTAAAAATTGAATACATGATTAGACAAAGACTCTGACTGGGATTACTGGATTTACTGTCCAGATTGGAAACCATTACACCGTCAAACATCACTTTCTTTTTTGTTTTTGGATCACTAAAGATCCAAAAAGCAGTTTTTTAGCACTCTAAAAACTGCTGGGTGAAAATCGGCTCATCTTATTTTGCTAAATCGGTCCTGGGTTATGGGTTAGTCGCAACATACTAGGTTAGGATTAATAGGGCTATGAATGTTGCTACCAAAGAGCGGATTGAAAAGAATAAACAATAAACCAGATTATTAAACAATTTAAGTCTGAATAAAAAGGACTCTGGCGGTTCTTCCACAACCGGCAAATCTTGCAGGCTCATGTCCGCGTTGGTGCCTGTTAACAATAAAAAACCAACCCCAATATGTCAAAGGACACTTGATCGACAATCAGTTCAGTTTGGATAACCAAGTCTATACTCAGTACATAAAATGTTTCCTCTCTATTATACTACCATATTATATCCCCTGCTAAATACTCAGGAACAGTGTTTATCCGTAACGTTTTTCTGACGAAGGCGTAACAAATAGTTGGTGTCAAGGATCTCTTCCACTGTTACTTTCTGGGTTAAAAGCTAAAACCGGTTCCCTATGTGAGTGGAAGTCATCAACACAACCCACTGACATTAACATTGTTATGCAGCATAAATCATGCATTCACCATCTTGCCATTTCTTACTTTATTCTGCGGAAGAGACTCAGGGAAGTTTGTTCAGGTTGTACAAGAAAAACAGTGAGGCTCCTTCTAATCTCTTCTCTAACCCAGTGAACTAGGTTACATGTTTGGTTAAAAACTATCCAGCTTCCATCCCAACAGCACAAACTCAGCATCTGGGGTAAAGAAAACAGCCCAGCAGTCTTTAGACAGCATCAGCAATTGCTTTGGCTGAGCCTCGTTTTCTGCTGTGGGAATGTCAGGCTGTTCAACTACTGCTGCTGCTTTCGTAATTAAAATGTTTTTGTTGGCAACATCAGATTTTCCTTTAGTATTCCGCTCTGGACTCCTCACCAGTGAGTTTAACTGTTCTCAGTCTCAGATCTGAGGCTGTTAACTTTAAGAGGAAGACGACTGAAGGTGCTGGTTATAGCTGAAGATGAAGAGGGTCCTGATTCTCTGTGTTGAGAAGTGAACATTTCTGCTGGTGATTCCCAAACTGTGTGTGTGGGATTGTAGAAGCTGAACTAGTTACACAAGTCTTCCAGTGACGGATGTTCAGTGGGAGGCCAGATTGCCTCACCGTGGGCTCATGATTTATGCTCTTCCTCCTGCTTTCTTATTCATTTACTCTCTGCTCCTTCATCACATCTCCTCTTCCCTCTCACTTTGTAGGCAGTAGCACAAAGACAGGGGGTTATTACTCTTAGACGTGAAAATACACACATGCACACACACACACAGACATCTATTTCACAGCCAATATGTTCAAAGATATTTCAGCAGCAACTTGAGGTATATGTTTCTCAGAGATAGTTTCAACCCTTTTATGTCCGATAAAAGTTTTCTGTTTTAATTAAACGCTGAGGCATACTATATCGCATCTTTAGTAGTTTGAAAACACCAAGCAGCTTTTGGAATCAGACCCCAATATGTGTGACATGATTACTCAGACGCCGAGCAGCACAATAAGACTCACAAATGTGACTTGAAGCAGAAGGATGTGAAATCACACACATAAGCTCAAACACTGAAATAACTCAATTTTGCACTGTATTGAACATCTCTGATGCAACGTGTTATACTTTCTCTTTTAAAATTTATTTATTAATAAATTCAGATAATAGTAACCAAAAGTAGCCCAAGTTATTCAGGACTTTTCTGGATACGTTGCTGGTGTGTTGAGTCCATTTTTTATTTATCACAGTTATTTTTATTTAATTGTTGAGGCTCGAAATCTTTTGAGACGCCAATACTGTCGCCAAAGTGACGTCACTTTGGAGACAGTATTGGCTGTTCACTACACCATTAATAAAATTGGTGTAGTGAA
Organism: Brachyrhaphis roseni; assembly: GCA_903066815.1. Taxonomy (NCBI): domain Eukaryota; kingdom Metazoa; phylum Chordata; class Actinopteri; order Cyprinodontiformes; family Poeciliidae; genus Brachyrhaphis; species Brachyrhaphis roseni. The sequence goes on from CAEFZY010000409.1 coordinate 41,916, forward strand.
CAGCTCTGTCTCTGGACATTAATCATCACAGCCCTGAATGAGTGAAGCTGTTCTTGCCCTACATCTGGAGGGTCTTTCACTAAGATACTTTGTTTTTCCATCAGTCTCTCACTTGTGGAGCCGATCAGGTACATGTTACATATGGCACCATCTGTTCCTGTTACTTTCCTGGCAAAGCAAACTTGCAGAACTGCTACATCTCTGTTTTAGCTATGAATACTATGTTCTTCCACCCTTATCATGTAGCATGAGACAAAGCTCTAGTCCCTGCCCTGAGACTTTATCCTTAGCTTCAGTTAAATCTTACCAGACTTAATAATGGCAGCATATATTTTTTCCCATGTGAGTGTTAATGTTTAGGTTGCTCTTTAGCTGTGGAGAAAGTTGCCCCAGAACGCGTCAGCGTCCCCAACTTGCCTCAGCTAATGTTCCTGTCACTTACCTTCACCTGTAACTAACCTTAAAACAGCTTCTTTATCAGCAGACTGTTTTTTTCTTTTGCTTAAATTGTTTCCAGCCAAATTGTTTTGTGATTGCTTTTCTTACGAATATTTTCTGTAAGCACCTGTTATCCATGCAGGCTGCGTATGATCCTTTGTTGTTCCTTTGAGACAATGTGCAATATAACAATATGGAAGAAAAAAAGGGATGAAAAAAAATATTGTGCGGTTGATAATTAGATTGATTGTCTTAAACAATGACTTAGTAAATCTCTTGGTTGCTTTAACACCTTATGAAGTATTGACAAATTGCTCCAAATGTACCTTTTTAGTCACGTCATTTTCATGTTTTCAAGTCTTTTTTATTCTTATTTTACATCCTCACCCTTGCATTGGAATAAATCCTTGTAAAGAAGCAGAGACGGTGTTGAATCATTCACTGAGCCTTGCATAAATATTCATGCTCCCTTAAATTGTTCATATTTTGGAACAATTCAATGAATGTATTCTGTAATTGAAAAGCATTTTAATGTACTCTGTCTGATTGACAAACCCAAAGTGGTGCAGAACTGTGAAGTGGAAGGAAAAGTCAACCTGGCTGTCAACATTATTTGCATATAAAAACCTCAGTCATTTACTAAACACAATGTACCTTCATGTAATGTAGTATAAATCCAGTTCTTCTGTGTAGGCCTGGGAATAAACTAACATTGCACATGACAAACTACCCACACATGGTGGCACTAGCATCATGCTGTGGAGATGCTTTTCTTGATCAGGGTCAGGGAAGCTACAAAGCTTTTGAGACTGCAGGACAGCAACACAAAACAAGCAGCCAGAGCTACGATGGTGTGGTTTAGATCAGCGTCTGCAAACCCTTACAATCCACAGAGCCGTTTTTTTCCTCACTCCAGGAAAATGACACTTGATTAGAAATGCAAATGTTACCTGCCCTTTGAATAAAAACACAACCAAACATTTTTGATAAATATCTTCTATATGATTTTGTTTTGTTTTGTTCTTAAGTAGCATTTTATTTTTGGCCACTGAAATAAAGAAAAACATAAAATATTTGCATAAAGAGGCTGGATAGGTTTTGATATTGGTTTTCAAAGAACATAATTTTCAACCTAATGACAAGGAAAATACATCTCAAAATATTACTGGTACTTGGAGTCATTCTGTTGAAATTAATTGCAGCTATCCCATACAAAACTAACCATTTTTCAATTATTTTTATATCTATATCTAAAAACATTAGTTGTTTCTTTATCAGTAGCCCAAGTTATTAGGGGCTATAGTGGAAAGTCCAAAGAGCCAGTTGTGGCTCTGGAGCCAAATGGTGCGGATCCCTGGTTTAGATTGAAGCGTATTAGTATGATAGAATGTCCTAGTCAAATTCCAGACCTAAATCCAATTGAGATTGTTTTCCTTCCGGTGCACACTTATGCACTTTCGTTGTGTCTGTCATATGTTTACGTTTACGATAGCAATCTGATAAAATAGGAAAATGAAAAGCCTGGTAGTAAATATATGTTTAAAAAATTCATGAGCCTGATGTGGTGAGAGCTGGATTCTGAATGAATGTTGAAAGAAAACTCAGAATCTCCAAGTTTTAGATTTTACAGGAGAAATTAAAGTTTTGGAAATCAAATTTGTGCTTTAAAATTAAATGAACAATGTAGAACAATTTATTCCAGTGGTTTTCAAACTCATCTAAGGTGGTCCTGAAGAGGTTTTGCAAACACACTAAAAGGTTAAATAATCTCAATATATTTATTAATCGATATCTGACCAGTTCAGGTTTGATCAGTTCAAGTAATTCTAAATGTGAAAGTCCTTTAATTTAGCTCCAAATGGGAATCCTTGAATCAGATGCTAACTACAACATTACAGGCAGGCATCAATGTAAACCCTCAGCTTGTTTGGGGTGCAACGGAGCGATAGCCACCCAAACCCCTCATCCTGAGCTTGTGCTGCCCCTGGTCAAAATGCTGACCTGAGCAGTGAACCGCATCTACTACATCATCACAGCTTTAATTAACCAGGTGGGCCTCTTGACCTGTTTTCAACCATAACGTTTAACAAAACCTCTTTACCTGCAAACGACCAAATATCACCAATCTGAGAAATCTCTTGAGCCTGAGGTACCTCTTTAATGTCATGAGTTCAAAATTACTTTAAATAGTCAAAAATATTGCCAGTCTTCTCATACCTCTAAATACAATGTTAATACCTACACTGAAATACCATAAGTTACAAAAACAGGAGAATGAAAAGCATTTTATCCACTACTGTACAAAGGCATTCATTAACAATAGCATTAATATTAAAGTATTTCATCTCTGTCACTCCACTCGACACATACATCAGACAGAAAATAAGTAACATTCCCCCTTTTACATGAGTCTTATTCCAGTGTATTAACCTGTGTAACTAACTACAGAAGGTCTTTTAACTACATAATTATACTGTGCTAATGCTAAATGCAAGTCTGTCGGCATATAATGGAGTTACAACGGTGTCATAACAGTGCAAACAGGGCGCTCAGATAGATATAAGACCAGCAGCACCTTGTCGAGATACAGCTCGGTAAAAAAAAATAATACAATTTTGCTGACTTTGGAGGGAGAGAATTGAAGATTTCATGGGGCTTCAGAGCTGCTTTTATACAGTAAGAGTATAAAACTTGTAACACGGTGTTATTACATGGTGTTACAGAGAAAAAGCTTTCAGCCGTGGGTTAATACACAACAATAAGTCACCGCAGGGTGTTACTGCATTTTGATTTGTCCATCCATTCATTTACAATGCCAGCAAGAGTAAGAAAGTTGTGTTGTACAGTTTTATATTTATATCACCAGTGTTATATATTTACTAAAAAAAAAAAAAAAAAAGGAAAAAGAAAACAGAATATAAACTGAGAATGGTTGAATAGTCAGCTGTGAGGAGTGACAATCAGTGGCCAGTTTCACTGAGGGTGGAGATTTACAGACATGAGGATGACGCTCTGTAAGCCCTTCGGTTTGCACTACTCGGACCACGCAGGGCTGCCACACAGTAATGCGGTCAGTGGTACACTTTCTGTTGGAGAGGGGGCGTATCAGCTTAATCATGTTTGACCCTTCAGGACGGGCCCACTGAGTAGAGTACCTGATAGAGTTGGTGTTGTATAGAGCCTGTCTGATATTGCTCAGTGTGTGTGTGTTGGGGTGGGTGTGAGGGTGTGTGCAGGCCTCCCTAACAGCACAACGTGTGCAAGTACGGATTCATCTCAACAAATTAGCATGTCACTGAAACAGTCATTTGTTTCATCAAAAGGTGATGTATTTCAAGCATTTATTTGTAATTTTGATGATTATGGCTCACAGTTTGTAATAATACAAAATTCTTGAGAAATTTGGATTGTCATATAAGACAATAAAAGAAAGAAGTTTTTAATGTAAAAGTCTCAGCAGATACTATCGGGAACCCTTCACAAGGAGAGAAAGACAGTTTGCTGAAGAAGCTGGCTGTTCAGAGCGCTGCATCCAAGAATTCTAATGAAAAGTTAAGTGGAAGGAAAAAGTTTGGTAGAAAAAGAAGCATAATACATTGTAAATTTGCCTCATGAGCTGGAGCTTGGTGTCAAAAGTTTGTGTTTGCTATTAGTTGATAACTAAAGTTAGCAAGATGAAAATAATGTGTTGTTAAATATGTTCAAGCACTAAATGAACATCTACATTACAAAGCATTATTCTGATTTAATGAGATACAAACTATCAGGAGTGGAAGTACATACTTTGCAATTAAAACTGTTTCTCTGGTTTTGACGCGCAGCAGCAGCCATATTGGGTTCTGATCTTGAGGTTGCCGTGGAACTTGAAGCTTTCCCACTCGAGAGACAATCCCACGGTCGCACTCAGCGACTTCCAAATTTACTAGTTAAAAATCCAACTTCAGGGGATGTTGCATTTTACACATGGACCTCAGAAAGCTAAACTTTTGAGTACAAGGATAAAGCAGCGTGATAAACAGGAATGAGCTCTGAATTGCAAAGAAAAGTCTATTCAAGAATTTATCCAACTGTCTAAATACATTATCAGTTTGCGTGTGTGAGAGAGTGAATGCAGTACACTTGAAACATGGTATCCTACAAAATATTTCTTCCGAGTGAAGAAATATTTTTCTTCACTTATTAATAATTAATAATCTTAATTATTAATAATCTTAATAATTAAGATGATTAATTGCAGCATAATTAATAATCTTAATTATGCTGCAATAATTAAGATTACTGCAGCATAATCTTAATTATGCTGCAATTAAGATTGCAGCATAACTCTCTCTGGCTTTGCATTCGCAGTTGTGGTTCAGTATGTTTTGTGGATCTTTTGCAGAGAACTTAATTGGTCAGCAAACCCACCTAAGAATCTATCAACCCAGACCCAAGAAAGGAGGCAAAATGAAGGACATTATTAAAGCAACCTGGACTTCCTTAACACCTCAGCAGATCTATAGGCTTATTACATCCATGTCGCGCCACTCTAATGCAGTAAATTGTGCAAATAAAAAGAAGAAACCCTCAACCAATTAGTGAATGCATATTAGACGCAGCATATGGACAAAATTTTCATATTTATGTATTTAGATTATTTTTTATTGGACTTATGTAACATTATAATATTAACATAATTTTAAGGTTCCCATTTGCTGTAAGCCATAATAATCAAAGTAACATAAATAAACACTTAAAAAACATAATTCTCTGTGTAATCAAGCTATATAATAATGAATCCCAGTTTTAAATTATTTTTTTGTACTAGTTTAAAATAAATTTTTGTTGATGCAATTTATTTAGATGCGTCTATACGAGTGCACACGATCATATCAAACCTCAGGACACACACGCCACACTGAGTTTGGCAGGAAGACAGGTCATGTCTACTGTGATAGTGGAAGCTGTCTGGATACGAGATTTCTCATTTCCGCTATAGCACTCAAATTTTTGTGTTGCATGAAAAAATACCATCTGGAAGATTCATTGCTTATCTGTCATATAGGTTTTTGTAATAAGGTGGTTCGGGGGGGCATACAGAAGTCCTTCATTTCTGCTAAAAGAAAAAAAAAAAAATATGTATATTTGTCAGACTCCATTTCCCAGCAGCCTCGTAAATCCAGGCTGGGGATGTTCAGCGATGCGGTTACATTCCTCGGCAGCCCGGGCTCAAACATGGGTTCTTCTGTTCAAAACTTCCCTGTACAGTAAGTCACTTTGGATCAAAGCATCTGCTTGTTGGAGGACAACATTTTATTTTTTTGGGGGGGGAATTTGGCAGCTTTGGCGCAGTTCTTTTAAGTCTTAACAGCAATTATTTCCACATGACTTTCAACATTTCCCCTGAAGGGCCGCTTTAAAGAGGAGTAATGTGCAATGTGTGTTAAATGTTCCGCACTACGGTGCAGCTCTCCCATTCAGACAGCAGATGGCGCCGAGGCACAGTTTGTTTTTATGTGTGTGGCATCTCTACAACTGAGCTTGACCGGTTTGACCGAGTGTACGACAGCCAATCAGAAGGCAAGCTGAGGTAGTCCCTGCATCGTGTTCATCTACAGGAGTGCTTGCAGAAGGTAGGAACCTGATGCCTTCAAGGTAAAAATCAGGGATCAGCTGCCCCTTGTGTTTAAACTGTAAGTGTGGGCAGTGCATTGTCTCAGATTTCTGTGGGTGAGGGTACACGAGGAGTTATGGAGGGTGGGATTGGTCTGTGTGCTGGGCTGTAAATAAATCATCATATGGCTCTGTCTGTGAAGGTTGGCACCCTTTGTCTCTAGCTGGCTTCCTCTATGAGACGAGCCAAGGTGTCTCTGAGCTCCGTCAGCTCAAAGATCTTGCCGTCTAGCAGCTCCAGCAGCGTCCGCAGGCTCTTCCTGAAATTCTCCTGCTCTTCCTGGTTCTCCTCGAGTCGTTGCTCAGCTCCTGCTAGCTGCTCCTCCAGCACCCGACTGCGCAGCTCCGTCTCCTGCAGAAGACGAAACTGAGTTATCGGTGTGTGTGCGTTTGTTTGTAATTCCTTGTGATGCCCATTTTCCTAACACATGCAACTTTCTGGGGACCCACTTCAACTTGTGGGGACCGAAGTCTGGTCCACACAAGGGGAAACGCTGTTTTTGGGGTTAGATTTAGGACTAAGGTGTGAATTGAGTTTTGGTTAGGATTAGGGTTAGGATAAGGGTACGGTTTAGACTATAGAAATGAATGGAAGTCAATGGAAAGTCCTCACAAAGCTAGCCATGCAACATGTGTGTATGCAACAAGGTAGCTGTTTTCTTTGAAGTCACAGTGCTTCATGAAAAGATTTACGTCTCTTGAAATTTTCCACATCCAATTGTGTCTGATGTTACAAACAGTAATCTGAAGTTTTATGTGACAGACCAACTTAACGTAATACAGACAGATTGGTAGAACTGAAGAGTCTAACTTGTGTTGGTTTATCACACAAAATCCCAGGAAGATATATTATTGTTGTTGTTCTTATTGGACAAAATGTGAAAAAGTTCAACAAGTGTAAGCAGTTTTGCCAGGTACTGCGTGATACAAAGGGAAGAGAGGTTTACTTCAAGCTTCTGAGTCAGCGTGTCTTTCTGCTCCATGAGGTCATTCATGTTTTCCAGTTCTTCTTTTAACTTCTCCATTTCCTGAAGGGGCACAAACATGGATGTGTGATGTTAACTGTAGCTACATGGTGCGTTACTCCTCCCTTCTTTACTCTTGCAGAAACACACCTCTTCTTTATCCCGCAGCGCGTTCTCCAGCTCCTCTATGGTTTGGTTGAGTTCCGTCTTTTGGGATTTGATCACCGGGGTTTGGTTACTCTGGCACTCAAGCTCGGTCACCTGCAGGGATAAGATGGGTATTTTTGATTTAGTCACCAAACTCCTGATCTCAATCTGTCTCCCAGCATGCCCTTTTCTTTATCCTCCCCCCCCACACACCCTCTCATCTGTTTCTTGCTTTCATATCGACTTCACAGTGTCCCTCCTAAACGAGTGCTCCTGTTTGATCAGAATGATTTAATCACACATGAAAACAAACACGCTCCCTTTGCTCACCCGTTTGTGTAGTCTCTCTGCCTCCTCTTGGTAGGCAGCCAGTTGCTGTTTCCACTGTTTGACGTTGGCCGTGGATTCCAGCAGAGCCGCCGTCAGCTTGGCGTTGTTCCCCTTCAGCGCCTCCAGCTCAGCCTCCCAGTGTTTTGTCATGGCCGGGCTGAAGAACACAGGACATGTAGACCGTGTTTTCAATTAGGCAACATTAGCTGCTTGTGGATGCCAGTTGTGAGCATTGTAGGCAATGAAAACACCAGATGCGGAATTTGAAATTCACTCATTAAAAGTGCAACTCACTAAATATCTGATCTTGCTAGAATTTGCAAAACTTGAACTTTTTAGAGGCTCCTATACTGACTTTAGTATATAAAAAAAAGAGACTCCAGGACAGATGGAGGCGGTTATATTCTCAGTTTCACTCCATCCTTTCTCTAACACACGCACACGCACCCCCGCACACACACACACCGTATATCCTCTCACACTGCAGCATCTCTCTGTTGAGCCACAACACCCACTCTGTGAGGTGTGAAAGACGGAGAAAACCCTGATATAATTCCCACTTGAACTCCTACAGCCCGCCTTCAGTCCTTACGCAACATCCACCCTGCTCCGCAAGCGTGTCTGCATGTGTGACGCATACGAGGGAGACGACACCTCGTCCTACACACGCACATGCAAAACTGACACTCAGCCATACGCTCACACACACACACACACGCACCCACACGCACGCTCACGCACACGGACTGGAGCGGCGCTGTCACCGCTCCCGCCAATGTATAAACCTCACACAGCAGCTCGGAGAGGCAGAGAGCGGGCGAGACGTCAAGATGTGAGGATGGAGACAGACGGAGGGAGCGCAGGGACATCAGCGGAGGGAGACAGAGACAAAGGACAAGACGCTGAGACGCTTTATTAGAGGCTGAAAAGGTTGGAGGGGGTGGGGTTCGCCTGAGACCATTTCTGGCTGAGGACAGAGGCAGAGACACATGGTGGGTAAGTTAGAAGCTGCTATGTTGTTGAGCTACTGATTGAAGATGGTTTATCATTGCAAAAAATAAAAAATAAATTAAAAAATAAATAAATAAAAAAATCTGTGCTACTAGGCAGTTTTCTGTTTAATTTTCTGTGTTGCTAAACAAGATTACATGATTATGTGTTTTTTGGGGTTTTTTTGTGCTGATTTTGTACATTTGTATACAAAGCAAAAATATTTTGTGGACATTTAAAAAAAAAATTCAGGACCAAATTGTGTGATTTTTCTCAGAAGCACAGCAATTTAACACGAGCAAAGAAGTTGTGCTTTAAACTTTTTCTCATTTCTGAATGTAATTGTTGCTACTTGTACATATTACCGGTATTTCATCAGCTGTAAATAAACTCTTAACTCTTTGTTTTGTGTTTTACTACATAAAAACACCTTTAAAAGTTTATTCATTCTGAATAAAAAGACTAAAGAGCAAAGTGTAAATGTGTGACACACACACAGGTTTTTTTTTCGCAGCCCTCCCGAGTGTCCTGACCACTGTTGGTATTCAGGTAGGTTCTCCCTCCTCACACAGCAATTCAAGAAAAAAAAAAAAACCCAACATATATATATATATATATAAAGAAATAAATAAAACAGCGAGGCACAGCAGTTGCCATGGCAGCAGAGGAGGAACGGTGGAGACGTCGCAGTGATCTCCTTTCACCCAAACCCACAGCCTGACGCCTACATCCTCCAACACCAGAGGACCATTCACGTGCCACCCAGGAAATCCAAACTGAAAAGGTCCTATAATATCAATAAAAACCATTCAAAACCACTCCAGCGAAGGATCTGCCAAACGCGCCCACATCCCGATTTAAGAAACTCGTCTTTCATCCACTTCTCTCCTCATCTGTTCTCTGCTCCCACATACACCTGCCCACACAGAGCGCTGCGCTGCGTCCCGCAGAGACGAGCGCACATCCAACTCCAGATGTGCCAAGACTACTCGGGAGGTCTGGAAAATTTACAAAGGTAGCGCTGCAAGCACCTGCATTTTTGAGGGTCTGGCTCTGCATACAAAGGGACACACACTCAAAATTCATTCAATGTACGTTTCAACAAGTAGAAGTACACGTGATGAACCTTCTTGTGTCTAGCTGAATGTAGGAAGATGTGAGTCAGAGAAATAAAAGCAGCAAAGCTTTAGGATTCTCACATCCACTGTTGCTGCATATCTGTGAAAATGTGAGTGAGGTTTACTTGTTACATGCACACTTGCAGAGTCGACCCCGTCTCCCACGCAAGCAGCATTAATAGAAACACCAGCAAGGCTGCAGCAGGCAGTGGGTGTCTTCTCCATATATCGCTCTCTCTCTCTCTCTCTGCACTGATCTGTGCAGCTTCACATAATGGTAGGGTACTTCAACAATAACCAGAAATCTGTCTGATAATCTCTGGATGTTGATGTTTTCCTACAGTTATGGTCAGGAGTTTGCAAAAGCCTCACTGTGGGCTTTCATGTCGTAATATTTCGATTTTGATAAGCATTCAAAGTGTTTGTTCTTAACAGTCAAATGATGACGCAACAAACATGAATTTGGACATGAATTTGGTGCTCAGTTTTGAAGTTACACCTGAGCTTTCTTTAATCCCCACAAGGTCGCAGGAATACCACCAGGTTCAAATATATACATACACTGTCATCAATACTTGTTTACATATCCTGAAGTGATCTGCAGGAACACCAGGTACTTTTTGAAGACATGAAAAAACTTCTCTTGTAATTCTTGTATTACCACTTGTCTTTGTAGAGATAAAGTTCATTGCCTCAGACTTCAATAGAGTTTTGCATCATTCCAAGAGCTCCTTAAATCCAAATTTATCAATTGTAAGACCAAGTTTGATGATTGTTTGGGATTATTGCTCTCTTGGAACACCTAATTGTCATTAAGTTTCAACCATCTAACCCAAACTTACAGGAGATTAAAATGCTCAGGAAAAACCCAGGAACAAACACAGCAAAAAACTTAGCATGAACAGCAAAGGAAGTTTCATTTTAACGTGGCTTGAGGGGCTGCAAAAATCTGGTAATTCTGCTTAGAAAGGTGGTCATATATCCAGCCAAAAATTACACCTGAAGTTTGATTAAGGTGAAAAAAGTGTGTAGTTTCCCTACAACGTGCTGAAGAACATATAACCTAATATTAGTGAAAATGTATTTATACATTTGAATCTGTACGTACAATTTCGACCCTGTGTGGTTTAAAGGAAATCCACGAGTAAATCCAAACTTTTCCCTCAAGTTCTTGTTAAACATCACTCATGTATCATTTGGGACCTAAAATGAATGACATTCATGCCAGTAGTGAGTGTATGCAAACTTTTGACCAGAGCTGTGTTTAAAAACACACTAAGCTTCTTCACTCAAACACCAGAACAACCATATTTTAAGTCAGGAATTGACATCTTTAATTAAAATGAATCTCAGCTACAGACAACAATAGAAGTGGCACAAAGTTACAGATATTTCACAAAAAGGAAAAGCCTGTGGTGTACATTTCACGACAAAATAAGACTTTACTCTTTTAAACAACTCAAACTGATGCCCTGCCCTCTTTCTCTCTCTCTCTCTCTTCACTTTATTTACTTCAGCAATGCGCTGTGCGCTGATCCTGGACATTTAGGTATCGGTGACTCACGTACAGACTTTATACAAATCAAGTTCCTCTCCGACACACACAATCTGTGTGTCTGTCTTGCTCTTTCCATGCCTCCCACTACCCACATCGTGTTATATAAGTCTTACATAAACCCTTCGTCGACACATTTTTGGCGAGGAACCCCTCAGCCGCACCTTTTGGAGCCATTTTACACCACAGTGAGCCCTGAGCGACGTCTTACAGAGACAGGTGCACATCAGCAAAGGTTGGAAATCACATTTTAGTTTGCAGTTTGCTCACAAGACTCGGAGGAATGTGTACAGCAGTAATTGTGCATGCATAGGTGTCACAGCAACACCTACTCAGACAAGAGATTTGAATTTGCATTCATGTTATTGCACTGCAGTAGCCACACATATACGCAAGCGCGTTCGTACCCCTTGAGACTTTTCCACACGGTTTGTCACGTTACGATCACAATTACCAAAAGTGATGGACCAACACAAGATTTGTTTTCTCCAATAAAAACTTGATTAATGGAAGAAGTTCTTGGTTTATAACAACATGTCAACATTCGGGATTAAATCCAATTTGGAAAACAAGAATGGGCACAAATACTAACCTCTACACGTCCAAGATACACCCCAAAAAACACATATGATGTTTTCACAAATTATTGACCCAGATAGTTTGAATACAAATGCACACCACACTTTTCAGATTTTTATTTGTTAAAACAAAAAAAAAAGTCCTTCTACATTAATAAAATAATTTGTTGCAACAAATAACTGCACTAAAATGCATTGAATTTTGTGATTGTAACGTGACAAAACATGAAACCAATCCAAGAGCATGTATGTGTATTAGCAAGGCTCTGCAGCTAGACGTGTGTGTGAGGTTCCTCAGAGAACATGCTCAGATTAGACAAAAAAAAAAGAAAAAGTGGGTAATGGTTCTTCAGTCCTGAGAAACAATCTAAGTTACATTGCTTGCTGGTTGGAACAATTGAACAGTATGTAAATGCTATAATTCCAGTAAAAAAATGTCTTATGACTCATTTCATTGCATCTCTCCTTACAGGAGTTTCAGTGTTTTATTCTTATGTTTGAGTAATAAATATTCAATGCATGAAGTATTGGAAAACAGCACCCACCCTTCTGCAAACCTGAAGTCAGGCTCTTATTTTAGAAAAACATTACATCTAAAACTGTTGTGATTTTTTTGTGTGTGTGTGTGTTTAGAGAAGTCACGGTGTCGCAGCAGTCGGGACTATCAGAAAGAGCAGACCCGACAAGTCTTAAGCTGCTCCCTAAAGAGGAAAAACACGAGAAAGCAGCGGTGAATACAGGGACTTCACTCTTCTGTGCTCACATGGAACGGATATAAAGGTGAACGCAGACACAAAGGAGAGCGACAGAGAGGGTTGTTGCGTCTGTACCGCAGATGACGGACAAGCGGACAAAAACTCACAGCCATCATTGCTTGGGTGAAATAATAAAAGTGACCCTGGTGCTAATCTTTTGCCGGTGAGCACTGCGGGATATACCTGTGTGCGAAAGCCAGAGCGTTCTGCGCCGGCTCCGGACGGCTGTCCGAGTTGGGAGTCGTGTCGCAGATCTCATCCGTGCCGTTGATGTTTTCCATGGGTGGAGTCACCGGGGTGAGGGGGGAGGCGAGCTCACCGGCCGGAGACTCCTACAGGTGGGAGAAGGTTTGCAGCGTTATTATCTAATATAGAAGCGAGCCGTGATTATACTGCATGATTTGAACTTCATCCTGCTTGAGCTACAATCTGCTTACACAAGAAAATCTGTCATTTATTAAGGACTCATTTCATATCTAATTAACAAGAAATTGAATAAGAATTAGGTGGACAAGTCGAAGTCTGTGGTAAATTTTCTCTTATGTACACATAAGAGTCAAACTCAAATTAGACACAGACTGATGTTGTTAAATGTTTATTTAAATATGATTATTTGCGTAAATAAGACAAGTTTTAATGCAGAAATGTTAATACTGAAACCTGAGGTGAATGATAATGATATTTTCAAACGTTACTTTTAATCCGAGCAACAGGCTTCATGGAACTGTACACCCACAGCCTCTCTATTATTAGGCAAAATGTCTTTTACCAAGTTGCAGAGAAAATATGTACAATATTTTTAGCCATCAAGAAGCTTCTGGCATAATTTGGTGACGTTTTTTTGATTACTGCTCTTGGAATAAACTTTTTCACATGTTCAAACACTTTTAATAGGATTGAGGTCACACCCAGTCCAACAGCCTGATGTTTGGCTCCTTTATCCAATCCTAAACTAGTATTAAATGTTTCTTTGTTGTTGTTGTTTTTATGTGTGTGTGTTTTTGGCATAATTGCTTATTTCTCAGTCACCTGACACAAACTGTCCTAGGCTAAAATAAGAACAACTATTGAACTTACAAAGCTCAAAGCTATTACACACTAAGAGCTAAAAGAACAGCAGTGTGAGCATCCACAGGAAAGTCTGCTGGACATCACTGTAAGCTGAAAAAATGCTGACCAAAAAAGAAGCATCAGCTCCAAAGCTGACTCTTTCTATGCCCACATGGACAGCAGCACAAATGCTTTCTAGAAAAAACCCCATCTGTTATGGTCAGATGATGCAAAAGTTGAAATACTTGGCCACATTGGCAAAAACGTCTTTAGAGGAGTTTTAGACCAGATAACACTATACCACCTGTCAAAACAAGTGGTGGCAGCATCATGATATGGGCTCTGTTTAACTGCAAAAAATTCAGCAAAATACCGAGGAAGGAAAATTTTCAACTTCATCTCAAATTAAAATCCAGAATCAAACACAGGTGCTCTAACATCGATTCAAACACAGTTTACATTTTACCAAAATGAAATATATTTGAGTCTGTGTGCATAAATCTACAATAAATTCAATCTTGTGCACTAATTCTGATTTTTTAAAAATATTTACTGAATGTGTATGCAATTCAATCAAAACACTTTTGGAAAAAACATGGATGACTAAACCTATCAATACTGTAGGCATTAATCCGAAATTTAAACGTTTCAATCTTACTGACAAAATAAACTGCACCTCACTTCACTTGTGTCTTAAAAAAAAAACTTTTTGTCCTTGATGGATTTTTATTCTGAACTGGAAACAGCAAATGAACCTGCAGACAAAGATGCAGAAAGGCAGAGCTGTGCGAATTATCAGGGAGTTGAAGGTCCTCTAAGCTCGTAGAAATTGTGGCGCAACAAATTTAGTCCATCTTAGTGAACAATTCCACATTCCCACAGGTGATTAAACTAGCTTGCTTTAGCGCAGGGAAATTATAGAAGTACAGATTAATTCTTATCTTTATATCCCATACAAGAACAGAATTATACGAGAGACAAATCATTTAGTTGCTGCACTCACATAAAACAAAGCTGTTAGGACTCTGGGCCGGAGCTCAATACAGCAGCACAATGACACAAAACCGCATGCCTCTGACGGCCAAGAAGGCGGAGAGAGATAAGAGGACGATTATGGCTGGTTTTACATTCGGCACTCCAAGTTCATGAGCGCTTTATAAAGTATTTGTTTGTGATGTATCTCCACTGGAGCTTGGCCTGTTGGGACCAGCATGACGGCTTTGGGCCCGTGTCTTCTCTTTCTTGTCTTTTTTAGCGAAAAAGTTTCTCCTCCAGCTTTAAGTTGATTTGGAGTGGAGAAAAGAGAAGGATCTGAGTGCCAGCTGGCCTGTGGGTGAAGCTCTGACTCTCAGCGATGGAGAAGCTTAAGCAGACCTCTGCAGGCTCCTATCAGCCAGGCTGCAGCCTTCACAGTTACGGCCTGTCTCTGACTTGCAGAGCTGCTCTGTTGTGGCACATGCAGCCCTCAGCTCCCGGCGAGCATGAAGCTGTCCTCCTTGCCTCATTAAGAGACATGCGAGAAGCAAAGACTGCAGCACAGCGCGGGGCTTTCCACCTAGCCTCCATATTGAAAAGATGCGGATGTGAAGCCGGGTAATAGTCTTTAGATTAAAACCCAGATTTCTCCAGGGATTCCCTCCTCCTGAAACAAGTTAATTTTCTCTCACAGACACGACTGAACGTCCCTTGAAATGTGTTGTTGCCACACTTTGTGTGCACACTAATGCCTTATCTAAAGCAAACTGTATTCTCTGATGTAGAGTCAATCCCCAGCTCTGCATTTTAAGCTTTAAGTTGGTCGTGCAGAGAGATGATGTGTCATGTTTGTTAAATTGGAGTATTTAAGACTGATAAATACCTAAATGATGAATTAAGTAGATAGATTAAGTATAATACAGTTAATTATTTACTACTACTTGTTCATTAATTCTTTTGAAATTACAAGTTGACATTTGGAAATGTCATCTTTTCATCAAAATTTTATTTTGCTTTCCAAGTGAGAAGTCTGGGCATGAAACCTTCAGGCCTCCATAAAGACCAAAAAGTTGATACATGTCAGTGATTTTCTGAGTTTCTAGTCAGAAAAAACTCAAGAACGCTCCTTGAAGTTGGGTTTCCTACAAGAAAACATCGAGGCGGCATCACAGCCCCAAGTTCAGCATCCAATACAGTCTCTGCGCATTTCGTGCACTGATTGCTGTTTGTGTTTTATTAAACCATTACTTGTAAGGGAAGGTAAGGTAATCTTATTTACATTGCACATTTTCAGCAACAAGGCAATATAAAGTGCTTTACACAAATCAAAAGGAAATACAAACAAAATAACAAACCAAAGCAAAGAGCAAAAGAAGAAAAAGAAAAATCTAATATTGATCAAAAGTATGTAAACTAGGTGCTCCTGTTCAGAGTTGTTAAGTATCCTCTGGTCTAATTCCATTTCTGGGGTGGAAGAACAGGAGTCTAAAATGTACTCTAATAATGTTGATCAAAAGTATATAAACTAGATACAGATTCAGGGTTGATAGATAAGTATATGTATCCTCTGGTCTAATTGTCTAACAGACACAACAATGTACAAGTTCAACAAATTCAAAATTAAAAAATGTTTTTTTTGTTTTTTTTAAATGAATGTGGTGAGAAAAAAAGTCATCTTATTAAATTACTACCATGGTAACAAGACACAACAGTTACCAAACCCCCCCTCCGTTTTTTTTACTAACAAATCTAAGAAGCTCTACTCGACTGTAAAGTCATTTCCAGTTCTAAGCTCCAACTTCAGAAACAAATTGAACCCAGTGTTGCATCTATCACTACGAGTACTATTGGGAATTAAATTTGTACATGGAAACTAGATTTTCAAGTTTCCAATTGTAAATGTGACTAGGATTACATTCTGAACTGAAATGTCGGATGTTGCTGAGCTGCTCTGAGCTCAGTATCCAATATGACTGCGATGCAAACAAAATGTTGTGAAAGTTGTAGGTACACAGGTGTTACTTGGTGATGCGCCTGACCTGTCCAGGGTGTACCCGACTGGATGGACGAATGGATCTTCTCTTTTTCCTCTTGCTCTTATTCTAAAATATGCATAAGAGGCTATCGGGTCAGGGGGAGTCGGTGGGATGGCCAACTAGTTTTTAGAGGTAGTTATTGCCTCATTGGCACCTGCTTTTGATGGAGCCACTACCATCAATGTGGGCACAAAACTTTATATATTTTTGTGCCCACAAAAATAATATTGACTTATTTACAATAAGTCAATATTGTAAAATTAACTTATTGTCAATTTTACAATAAGTTTAACAATCCAAAAAGTCTAAACACTGCAGCGATTTTTTTCCCCCTTCATCTTTGAGCTTTGACTCATTTTCAGCTCAAAGACTTGACTTCAAACTTGTGAAGGTCTAGACAAGTGAGAATTGGATTGAGATCCTGAATCTCAGTGACATCATATATGTGCATAATGGTGAAACTGAACCAGTTATAGTAGTAACCTGCTACACAGTTCCTACAGTGTAACAGGTTACTACTGAAATCTACAGTGTTTAGACTTCAAATATTCATAATTTCCAGACTCAACTTTCTTGCATTTCTTTCCATCCATTTTTACCAGATTACAGACATTTCAATATTAAATATCTATCTGGTCAGGGTTTATTGAGTCTTGGAACAACACAGTGACTGGCTTACAAGATTCATAAAGGGTTATTTCACTCTTTTTGGCAACTGGACAAACTTAAATCAGATAAAAAAAACTTTAGTGTTTATGATAAACACTAAAGGTTTATCTATCTAAGGTTTAACATCCAATAGTAAAAGTATTTGGAGGCCAAAGAATAAGCGAAAGAGCAGCTCTCTGGGACTTTGAGTGTAATAAACAATAAGCCAGATAAAAGCCTAAGTTTTGATGCATCAACCACCAACTTATAAATCAATATGAAAACAGATATTGATTTATCAAGATCAATTAAAGACTGGAATTTTCAACATTTCCATGCTCAGTTTTAATGTTTTCATATTAATCCAGAAATGATAAAAAATCAAATCAAATTTTGGATTTTGGAAGACTTCAATACCATGAAGCAAAACTGCACATATAAGTTGTGGGAAGCATTTTTTTTTGCTTTTGCAATAATATCATTATTTTTATAAAAAATGAGGAATCTGAACACTTCTCTTACCAGTACCAGGCACAATGAATTTTATCATCCTTTCTTATTTAACCCTTCAGATTGGAGTGATTGTGTAGAACAGAGTGCGCTGAACTTACTTGAGAGGGAGACGTGGCCATCTCCATCTTCTCCTGGCTCTTCTCCTTCGCAAGCCGCGCTGCTTCTTTGTACTCTGCAAACTTCTCTGCAAACTGAACAAGAAAGACAGCCATCAATATCGGCTCTAAATCCTACACTGTGGTTTAATCTGCTCAGCTCAGTCGTTCATAAAAGAAGAGGTCATTATCTAATAGGGCACATTTAAAGGATATGGAAAAGCTGCTTCCAGTAACAATCAGAGCTGGACCAATACCCGCAGCCAGCCATTGCTCCTGCAACCCTGCCTTCAGCGACATTTCCTGAAACAAGTTGAATAATGTTGATCTCTGGTTATTTTCGTCCCGTCATGTCCAGTCGATCCAAAGTGGAAAGGCAACCTCAGCTGAGGGACTTTAAGCAAATATTAACACCATGTTTCACAGACACGTCCCTGGTTTACCATAAGGGTGAGGTTCATCACTCACATGGCTACCGCTGAGTAATTTTGTGTAAATACAGTAGCAAGCTGAGTGCTGAGGAGGAAATTCAAGACTCCTCTCCAGCCGGTCCTGTGTCGGCCATTAGTCCAGTTACAAAAACTAACCTGATATCATTTCACTTTGGTGTAACATAAGAGTTGTGCTGCAGTGATTTAAATGCAGTGGTTCTCAGTTTAAGTGCTTCAGAGTCGTTTTCACAACAGACACCTGAGAACGAAAGCTTCTTCCTAAAACTTTGATTCAGAGGAAATGCTTCCTAATTGGCGTCCAGACTGTCTCCTGACCAATTCCTGGTAACTGTTTTTCACCCCAATCCTCCACTTTTGTCAGAGTCTGGCCAAGGTCACATCTTTTTAAAATTATTTTTATTTGTCCATTCTTCTTTGATGTGATGAACAGAGTTTATAATACAACTTTAACTGGATTTTTTTCCCTCCATCCTAATATAACAGAGAATAAAGAAAATATGAGAGCAAATCTCATTTGTACAAGGTCACAGCGAGATTTAATAGCTTTCCTTTGGAAAAGAGTTCCTTTTACAGCCAATAATTTAACAACTGTGTGTTTCCTAACAATTGCTACAGCCAGCGAGGACAAAAAGGATATTTCAGCATTTAACAACATCTAAAAACATATCTTTAATAGATTACTCCTATATAAATCCAGATTAGTTGGTCAGGGAGGATGAACCTAGGTGGAAATCTACAATTTTAAAATAACTTTAACATCAAAAGCATCACATCAGTTCATAAGAAAGTTGACCTATGGACCATAAACCCATTTGACACATTTGTATTTGGTGCTTATTTACACAGAAGCTGCACACGTGCAAAAAACACAATCCACCTTGGATTAGCTGTTTCAGCCTCCAGGTGCAACAAATCTGGATTTATATTAAAGAAATACACAAAAACTCATTACTGTCTAATAACTTTTACAGTCTCCTTTAATTTTACCGAAAATTGTGGAAAACCTTTCTGCTCTCCCCAGATTTGTTTTCTCTCACTTTTTGTACATAAAGATGAGATCTTATCGCTTTTTTCCAGTAATTAACGTCCCATTCAGTCAAACTGAAGGAGGAGCTCTATTTTTGTTAAACAAAAAATTCTCCTGACTTTTACTCATACTTAAAGCTTTCCCACAGCACGTTCTACCTTCCCCCACCATGATGCTTCATCCTACAGGGACCACGTATTCAGAGTGCATGCAACACTGCAAACAGCTACTGGAGTAGAATAGGGCATCTGATCTAATAACATCTATTTTTTTCATTCCCAGTATGTAATGTTTGTGGAAGTGTTTGCTTTAGCAGTGGTACCTTTGACAGATGATGCTCGGTGGAGAAACCCAGTCCGTAGACAGTGTTCGCTCGACTGTCCGCCCACTGACCAAACTTCTGTGACGTCTTTGTGAACGTCATGTTCGGACTGATGGTGCTGTTGATTATTGCCTGCAAAGAAGAAAAAAAACTCGTCAAATTTAATGAGCAGAATATATTGTGATACACCCTATGGCACCAAAAGTATATAGTTTATGTTACAAGTATTCATCTGACATCTAGCTCTTTACAAAGTTAGTTCTGTCTTCTAAAACCTGGTGTACATAGAAATTATGTTGCTAAAAAGTTTTTTCACATTCTTTATAAAAATGCTGAATATATGGAAAGAAACTCTATCTTATTGATTATGGAATATGCATGACAGAGAAAGTCTAATGTATCCAATATGATACAAAAGATAACTAAGAAAGCAGGAAATGCTTTTTTTTATGTTACAAAAGTTAAATAAATAGGTCCCAAAAACTAACCTGAAATTTTAAATAAACATTTAATAAACTGACCAAAAATCAGTTTTTTTAAAAACAGTTAAATAATAAAAAAAAATGCCCTCTTGTGAAAAAGCATCAAATAATTAAGAAATAATTGTTTTTTTCATTGCTGTTCAATTTCTTATTTTTGTTAAAATGATGTTTAACAGTCTACTTTTCCAATAAACAGGCCAATTATATTTTTTCCCCCCTGACAATTACCTCTTGAATCAGGTTGTAAAGATCACAGATTTTCTTGTTAGAAGATTATCGGTCATCCAGTGGGTTGTTCAGAAATCAATTAGATTTCTGAACAACGTTGTAATTTTAGGAAATAAAACCAGTCAGCGGTTTCAAATTAAAATTTGTAACTAATGTTTTTTTTTTCAACATACTAGCAACTTTAAATAGTTTTCTGTCATTTTACAAGCTGATTATTTGCTTTTACAGTGTTACTTTCTATTATGGGCAATATGGATTTAAACTATTTTATGACACTATTGTGATAATGATAAAAGTGACAACAATCCCTGTCAACCACTTCTTCATAACCCTTTATTTTTGCATTGAGCAAGCAAATTATTGTGGAGAATAAAACAGGTTTAATCATTTCAATTGTAAAAACTGAAACAGAAAAATCCAGACTGATGTGCAACGATGTCCTTCTTCAGGAGAAGCAAAACACATTAAACTGAAGCCAGTTTTAGTTCAACCAAAAACAGAAACGTAATGCAGCTTTACTCAGAAATGTGGTTTACTTCTAATTCCTGGTTAATTATTCCACCTTTACAGAACATTACTAGTAAAGACAAGAATTGGCTGCCTTATCGGCAGGATTATGTAATAGATGGCGTTCCTGTTGGCGTCGAGAAATGAATTTGAAACGGATAGCAGCAAGCCAAGGCGTTTTTCACACAACTTAGAGGTCCAATATTTTCTTACCAATATGAGATGATAGTTAAGCTTGAGTCTCAAAACATATCTACAAAAATCAGTGGAAATAAAATCAGCAGAAATAGAGGAAGAAACACAAAAATAATTAAATGCAGCATTTTAAAAAGCAAACAAACAAAAGAAGCACTTTAGAAAATTTCAGAAAAAAATGCAAGTGTCAACAGAAACGCTGAAAATTTGTTTGCGTTAACCCACAAAAATTCAGAAAAAAATGTGTTGTCTTTTTATAAAAAGTTTTCATGCTTTCTGCAATGTTGTGTTTGGGCCCTTTATGATCACCACAATCACACTTTTGGATCATGTTGTCCACCTGGCTACCTGCCACTTTCTTCACTCTCTTTCTCGTCTGCTTCTAGTAAACCCTGCCACCTAAATAAAACCCAACAGGACTGAGTTCCTACCTCTCAGATCCTCTAATCGTGATCTACTCAAGACTTTCGAGTTCAGACAAAGAAACAGACAAAGTGAATCATGAGTCCACTGGCCCCCGGAACGTCCTGCAAACCTGAGCTCTTTTATGAAGCGTCTCTGCATTACTGTTTATTGCAGAGATTATTAACAGTTATTTACACTGGACATCAACCAAGACACAGTAACACTATCCGGTAATGATGTGAGGAGTCGGCCCACCTTGGTTCCGTCCAGGCTGATGATCCGGTAGACATTGCGCGTGCTGTCGTAGAAGTAGGACACAGTGACGGCGTGCTTGCTTGCGGGGACCCAGTTCTTCTTGGTGTTGGGGTCGATCTGGAAGACGTGGGCCCTCGTGCTGTAGATGGGCTGCTCCCTGAAGGGGACAAAGAAGAAGTGGTGAACCTCTTTGTGCCTCAGCACCAGGGTCTCGCCTAACCCACCAGAACCCCTGCTGCCCAGTGGGGAGTCGGATCGCCCAGGGAGCCTGATCACCAGCTCGCCGTCCTCCATGGTTACACGTCAGACAGCGGTCCCTGCTCTCATTGTTTGGGTCCTAACTTAAACTAGATTCACTTTTAAATCACCCTTATTTTCGTACTTCTGGCTGAAAAAGAACCTGCACTGTGAATGCAGCAGAACCCCCCGCCCTGTCTGTCCGCGTTTCTCTGTTTCAGGCAGCACTGTCTCTGTGCTCAGATATGGGAATGCCTGCAGCTCTAAGTGAGGGTCACACAGGGGAACTCGGAGGGTGTCAAGCTAAATATAGACAGTAGGCCAATGTTAACTACAGTAGACACACCCCACAGAGCTGCAGTTTCCACATGAACTCATACACATCATGCATAAACAGCTGTGAACTTTTCCACGGTTTGAAAATGCAAATGTAATTGATTAGGGTTTTAGGTGTCAGAAGCGTGATTAGTATCACTGTACTGCACACAGTAGCCACATTTAATCATGTCTTAAAATTTATTCATGTTTATTGATACTCGTTGATCAAACAGTGAAGAAAATAGCAAAAATAGCAAATTTGACGATACGGATAGATTTGGAGGATTTAAAACATCATTCATTGTAATTTATTGTGAAAAAAAAATCTAAGTTCTAATCATGATGAGACATTTATCATAATAAAAGATAAATAATATGATAAATGCTCACCCCTAATTCAGAAGTCACCAAATGGATAAAGAGTTCCCATGCCTGTTATCGATTCCCAATGGAAATCCAGATATTCTGTTCAAGTTTTTTTTTTTTTTTTTTTGAGAATATTAGTGAACAAACAGTATCATGAGGATCACAGGCGGCCCTAGCCTGTTTGCCACCCTGGGTGAACAATCCAAAGCAGGAAGCTGCAGAAAATTTGAGACACCATCCAGTAGGACATCAAGCTTGAACATCCAGGCAGGGGTACAATGAAAAGCTTTAAATCAAGGGTGTCAAATAGAAGCTCGCAGGAAAGAGTTTTATTCTGGATTCAACACACTGTGATAAAGAAAGTGTTAAATTCCTCCTCAGCATCCAGTCAAGGTCTACAGAACTGATGATCTGGTTGTTTGATTCAGGTGCGTTGGAGCTGCGACGCATCATGAAGCTGCAGGATGCTGTCATAAGGACCTGTGGTTTTGATCGATCACATTTATGTTCACCAACACGCTCAATAAAGTCTGTGCATTTCACAAATTACAATAAACATGTGTGTATAACTGGCAAAGACCAGGTGTCCTGAAATATTAAGAAGTGGGTATGTGAAGGGAAGATGAATGTAAACGCATGCCGCACTTTTAAGATTTCGAAAAGCATAAATCATTTTTCATCAGTTTCACATATATGCACTTCTTTATGTTGATCTGTTACCTGAAATTCCAATAAAATACATGTGGAAAATTTTGCTTTAGCAAAGGAACTGTATGACATGACTGCACGAGAGTTTGAGATCTGCCTTGGTGTGTGCAGGTGTGTGGGGGTGTGTGTGTGTGTTTAAGCAGACTTGTTGTTTATAGTTTAGGTGCATTAATTCCTACCTGACCTCTGTGTGGCTGTTGCTGCACTCTGATAGGACGAGTTATCTCCTGACCTTGCTTTCATCAATCTGCTCACTTTGCTCTTCCTGTATTGCTGCATTGTTGGGGCTTTCTTGGGCATATATCTACAGTCGCTGCACAGCCTCGCAGCGCAGGGTGCTGAGGGAGATATTCTGGGCTGGCAGCGCAGGCAGAACACGAGATAGAGAAGTGCTTACGCTGCACTGTGGGGGTGACGGGGAGTGGAGGGGGGGGCATCAAAGGCTGGCCGTATAAATGAATATTAAAATTCGACGGCAGCGCCCCTCCTGTGTGTGATTAGCCAAGACAGAGAGAGACGAGGGGACAGAGAAGACAGGGAAACCGAGAGGTGTGTTGGACAGGGAGACAAAGAAGATGATTGGGAAGGGAAGAGCAAAGCGAGTCAGAGAGTGAATCTGGGATGATTAATGCCGCTCCACAAAGCTGCTTGTGGAGTGCTGCGCACGAATTATCATAATCATCAACAGCAGTGTAAGTGGCAGTACTGTGAGTCATTTCAGCTCTCTCTCTCTCTCTCTCCCCATCACACATCACGCTAAAGCACGGCCTGTTCGTATGATCCCTGCTGTAGCCGCTTGACAACTGCCAGTATTTTTCCTTCTTCCTCTTCTTTTTTTCCCATTTGATTGCATAATTTTGACAGAGCCGAGGCAATTTTTTATTTTTATTTTATTTTTTGCGTTTTTTGTGATCGTACCGACCGCAGCAGTGTTGTTCTGCGTGTTCAGGCCTGTGCCAAGCAGTTTTGCTTCAAAACGCCACCCACCAGCTGTCAAAGAAGCAATAATTACTCCCACAACACAACTTTGAAAAGAGAGGGAAACAAATGAAGGACTGAATAGCGCTGCTTTCTTTCATTTCCTCAGAAAGTGTCTGATAAAACATGTCTGCCATCAAATCGAGGATGGCGAGGGCCTAGTATAGCATGGCGCTCGCTCCGACGTGTGTTGACCTTCCTGTCTTTTCCAAGCTCTATTAAAAAAAAAAAGAAGTTTAAGCTCATCAGCGCGTGACGGGAGAGAAAGTGTCTGGTCACCTCTTTCTCCTTTAACAGACTGAAAGAAAGAATGAGTGAGTGAGGGAGAAAAAAGAGAGGAAGAGGAGAGGAGAGGTGTTTGGTGAGTGCAACACACAACACAAGGGCAGCTGAGAGTGGAGGCCGTGGGGCGATAAAGGAAGAAAAGATGGACGATGTGAGAAAAGAAGAGAGAGAGAAAGAGAGAGTGAAATGAGGGAAATGTGGAGGAGGTGATGAATGTAAGAGAAGAAGCTGGAGTGATGAAGAATCCTCCCATCTCCTGGGAGAAGAAGAAGACGAGGATGAAGGCAGTGGGAAGATTTAAACTGCAACTCTGTGTGGTGAAAGAAATTATTGGGAACTTTGAGGAAATGCAAAGTGAGAGTTTTAAGAAGGTTATCGTGAGTTATGTACAGTGTTGTCCATAATGATTGGCTCCTCTCTCGCAGAGATGTAAGAAGCCATAAAATAAACCCGTCTTCAGCAGGACGTTCTCACATTCACAGCAGTGAAGTTAGTCGGGTTTTCTTCACCTCCCTGATCTCCTCGCTGTGAGGATACAAGATCCTTTCATCTGTTTCCAGTGTTATCTGTCCCACTTTCAGCTGTTTTTACCGATTTACTTCGTAATGATCGTGATGTTCTCTTGGAAATTTTAGACTTATTAAAAGTTCCTAGACATTATTTTCCTTTCTCACTGAGTAAACGTACGTATCGAAGATTGTTGTTGTTGTTTTTTTCATTTCTAAAAGTTGTGATGCTGTATTGCTGTAATAAAAGATCAATTTATCCTAAAGATCCTTTCATTTCTGTAACAGAAGAGCCCACCTAAACGACTCTTAGGTGTGTTCTGTGAAATGATGATAGTGATAAGAATTAGCAGACGGCTGTGTAAACACACAAAACAACTTGCACACATCAGCATGTGTTGATAATGTTGGTAGTTCTTCACTGCGTAGTTGGTTTGTCATGGGCTGCAGTTAAAAAAAACACATCCTTTTTGTTATGTAAACAGTTGTAAAAGCAAATTAAATTTAATCATCAAACCAATTTTATTCAATAATTCCTACCGGTCTCTGATTTGTTCTGCTGTTTTGTACCAGAAACATTGCCAAATGTTTACCTATTTTTAGGGAATTAAGGATTTAGATGAATTACGAGCATATTTAACCACGAAGATGCTGGAATGTCAGATGTTTAATTTAATGGTATTATTTTCAGAAGGTTTTTGTCATCACGCCCTGTTTACACAGACTGGGGAATGATTTAACTCTTCTGAAATATGCTGTAATGTTTTGACCCCTGATCAAATCAGACCTCTTGCTGGTGGATGGGATTTTTTTTGAGGCATAAAATTATTGCTTATCATGCAACGTGAGCAGACAACAGAATATTCCTTTAACTCATCGCTTGGCATCTAGTTTTTACTGTGAACTGATACATTATTTTACTATGATCGACCATCCAGCTGCAAACTATTTCTGTTCAAACCCAGGAAATCAGGAACAGAACAACCAAATCTACAAAATTACCAGTTATTTTCTTTTTTGAAGCCTGCATGCAAACAGTAATGGCTAAAAAATACATCCCACAAAAATCCCAGGGTTTTACACATTTTGTAAGAGTCTCAGCTTTTTTAAATGCTGTTTACTGAGTTTTTCCACAAAGTTTTCATATTTGGATTCATATTTGTTTGATAAAATATTAATTGGTAGAGTTTGTGTGTTTATTTTTCTCCCCCATGAGATTAGATTTAAATAAATTTAAGAACTTGATAAGGACTCGACCTGAGATCTAAACTTTAGGGTTCTTGAATTCAGTGTGCACAGATCCACTGAAATCTGGTGTGAATAGAAATTAGAAAATATATATTTTTAAAAGTAGCCATGTCCATGTATCCACTATAAATATTTAGAGGAAAAAACATTGTTTGTTTTATTCTGCCTTTTGTTTTCAGAAATATAATGACATGTCTTTTGTGGAAAGTTTCCTTTTACGAGGCAAATTCAACAACCTGAAAGTGTGAAAAGTGAGAGTTATTTTTTCTTGTGCACTGTTATTTCTGCCATTACAGTGATGAGCAGATGTAACATGGCAAAAATAAAAGAGGTGATGTAACAGGCCTTAGCTTTGCCTCTTTTACATTTGCTACAGATATATAGTCTTAAAATCCCCTGATGAGTTGGATCCTCGTCTTACAGTTTTACTTTACATTTAAATGATTTATGCCCGGACAGGTCCAACCCACAATGAGACGCACGCTTAAATTTTCATCCTTGGAGTGGAGTTTTTCATGAAGAGACACAAAAAAAGGTCTGAGCGGATTCCACGGTTTGAAACCAGATTGCTAATGCTTCGATTACACACACACACACACACACCCCCACACACACCCACACACAAAACACCCACTGTTGCAAACGCACACACGTGCAGCTCTGGAGATGACAACAGGTGCTGCCTGTGGTACCTATTGTGCATCAGGGGTTTGATGCACAGATGTGACTCACAGCATGAAACCAAACAGATTGCACACACATGGCTCCTGTTGTACCTCAGAATGCTGTGATTTATTTCTCCCTCAGTGTGTTCTCTTTTATCATGCAGCTGCCCCACTTCTCCAATAAATTTTAACGTGAAACATTTACTTATCTCTCACTTTCCACTTTCCCTTTTCTCCTTCCCTCACCACTAGAAGCTGCCCCTGTTTCCAAAGTTTTAATAAAGTAGTTCTTATTCAAGGTGCACTGTGGTTATTAAAGAAATGCTTTCTGCTGCTTCACCGGCAGGGAATGGTCGGATTACTGCTTTGTGATCTGATTGCATTTGCAAACAGAAGTGTTGATAGGGATCACCTCCGCATGTCCTGCACCGCAGTTTTCCTCTCTGCCATTATCAGAGCTCCAACAGGCTTCGTATTGAGCCATGGGTCTGGAAGTGAAATATGACTCTATCTGCCGTTATTACCAGTCAGGCAGCCAGGGAACTGAGCCGCAGCTATGTGTGTTAATCTAATCTGCTCCTCTGCATATATGCAGTGCTTTGCTGAAGTTTTTCAACCCAACTTTTTCATATTTTCTCATGCTAGAAAACTCACCCTTCGATGTATTCCTTTATGTGACAGGAAATTTGATGTTTGCGGTCAAATATGGAAAAGTTGAATGATTTGCAAGTTACTGTAGGACTAAAACACACAAGCTGGTAGCAGTGTAGGGCTTTGGATCGCAGTTAACAATAAATTCCACTGTGGATCAATTGAGTCATTGAGTCTGTTGCATAACAGCAAGTTAGTCACCAGCATGGCAGGGCCCAGTGGAGAGCTGGAGCTGAGTGGGACATGGCTGAACGATGCGCTGCCCACACCGTAGGAGGACAGCGTGGGCGACCGAGGGGTGGGGTGGAGGGAAGGGGGATAGCTCTCCAGTGTATTGTAAATAGTTAATGCAGGAGTTTTGGCTGACATCTAGAAATCGCTCTGTGGCCGTGCCACATTATTATTAACCTCCTGCTGTGTAATTAATCACAATGAAGAGCAAGAGACAGCTGTTAATGAACGGCAGGCTGAGCGGAAGAAACGGACCGCTGAGCTCGGGGTTAGGGGGGCATGCAAATGAGCAGCTCTCTCTGCGCTCTCTGTGTGTGAGGCTCATGGCTGATTCACTTATGGGTGCCTGTGGTTGGGGGAGGTGGAGGGGCTTGGGGGGGGGGCGGCCGCTTGTGCTGCCATAGAGACAGAAAGCGGCTTTCTGTCAGCGCAGAGTGCAGCTCAGGAGCTTCAGCTGACATTCCTCTGCTGCTGACATTATGCTCTTCTCCACACAGACGAGCAGAATAAGGAACAGGATGTACAGCTCGTATCTGAACCATCTCTGAGTGAGAATATAACAGAGCAAGGATGCCGGTACGTAGATGTATGCTCGGTTACATAATAGTGTAGAAAAAATTGTGCATCACTCCAGTTTCCAAGCAGATACGCAGAATTAAAGCTGCTGGCCGGAGCTTTTTCAAAGATCAATCAAACCTGCTTTAGATACAGCTTGTCACCCACTGGGCAACATGTCATGGTTATTTTTTCTGTTTCTTTTTCTATTTTGCTGTACACTAATAGTTAATCAAGGTAAAACGGACCCTCTCAGATATGACTGATGACATCACATAAGGCAACACTTCAGAATCCTTTAGAGAAAATCAAAAAGGATTATTTTTGGCGAAACAGCTGGAAAACACACAAAACTATTCATATGCACATTTAAAATACTTTCTCAATACTTGATGTAAACACAACATGCAGAAACCTGTCGATTTCTGCATGGTTTTTTTTTTCTCTTCTTTTTTACGTTTTAATCAGCTTCCTCTTTCAAAGATGTTTACTAGTTGTGTCCTTTTTGGCTGCAGAAAAAAACATTTAACTCAGATCTGAAAACATCTTCCAATAGTGAAACCGTTTGAGAGGAAGACAAGGCCAAACCAGAATAGCGAGATCATATTATCAAAGATCTTCAGGGATCATTTTGAACCAAGTTGTGATCAGAACAAAATGCTTTGGGGAGATTCCTTTCATTAACCCTTCATAGTGCTGCGTCACTTCCGGTGATGTCACTGACCCTAATTTACAAAAATGCAAAATTTTGCTTATTTTCAGTCAATTTTTGTTTTAATAGTATTTTATAAAATCTTTTAATGGATTTTATTTTATTTTATTTATCTTCATTGTGTTTTGTTGCTTTTGTATGCCCGTCACTATGGATTAGTGAGGGGAAGAAACACCAGAAATTATTTTTTACAGAGTTATAAGAAAGAACAAACTGCTTCAATTTTATGAGGATCTCCAGCTATAAACACTGGTTGAGAGTGAGCCAAGTAATTATAAAAGTTTGATGGTGAACTACTACCCCATCACTCGACTTCATTTACATGTTTATTTTGTATTTTACAGAATTATTATGTATTTTACCTCATTTTCCACTTTAATTTAGAGTTCGGTAGCACATCAGAGGCCTGAAAGTGATGCCACACTGCTGACTTCCATATCAAAAATACATCCACCCAAAGCTGTCTAGGAAATGTTAAAATCACATTTTGAAGCACATAAAGGTCCGGTCCATTTATGCCTTTAGAGGTATCCATGCCAAAAGCTGAACATGTATTAAAAATGAAATAATAATAATAATAATAATAATAATAATAATAATAAACAGATAAATGGAGGCAGCTTGTACACGGTTGTATATTATCCACACTTACCCCATTGTTGTGGTTGAAATGAAAGGCGACAACTGACCACTGATCGCTTCTCGCTGGAATAAAAAGCGAATGTGCTGGATGGGCTGCTGCGTATGAAGGTTTTTTTTTTTTTTTTCCCCCACTCTCTCTCTACACGACAGTCTGCAACGAATCACCGTCGGTGCGTCTACAGGAATGCGTTGACAGCTGATCCATTCCCCCCTTCCTGTGTCACCGCATGAATTCACGCATACATGTCGTGGTGCACATGGCCCGCTGGTCAGATGTTCTCCTCCTCTGGTCGCCTGGTGATGGAGCAGCAGCAGAACAAGCGGCAGCGCGGGGCTGGATCCAGCGCAGATGCTGCTGCTGCTGCTGCTGAAGATGATGATGATGGAGAAGATCCCACGGACGCCCCGCTGTTGCGGTGTAAATTACAGATCCTCGCTGGAAGGGTGGAGAAGCCCTGCTGCTGCTCAAACTGGGAAAAGACAATCCTCATTTAGCAAGAAGACAGCGCGCAGCATCACCGTCCACGTCTGCCCCCACTCCCACTCCCTCTCTCTACCTCGCAGCCTATTACCACAGGCTCGCAGGCTACACCCCCACTCCTGCGCGTCCACGCCGCAGCTCCTTCACGCACGCGTTATTAGCGTTTCCTTTTAAAGTTGCCTCCTGTGTTTCTGCAACGTCAGTTCGTGCCTTCCCCACCTTCCACTGGAACACGAGTGAAAAGTCCAACAGAAGCCCGTGTTAAATTCTCCTGCAGTGTGTTATTGATCCAAGCCCAACAATCCACAGAGCCTTAATTGCACCCCGCACCCTCCTCCCAAAAAAAAATAGAAGCACCACATCTGGGTGATGCATCCGCTTCCCTCCCACTGTCGACGTCACCACACCATCCTCCGCAGTGACGTTTCTCCGTACTCAAGGGACTGATGCCATTCGATGCTTTTTGTTGTTTAAAATAAGTTTGTCGAGGTGAAATGGGCTCACTGGGGCTGTCAGAGAGAATGAAAAATACTGAACAACACGACCGAGAAGGCAGTAGCGTGGCCTGAAAGAGTAAGATCACTCCAGGCTTGTGTTTTGATCATTTTTTTTTTAATCTTCCAGAGCAGAGAGATGATCAAACCTACTGTGGGCCCCCCAGGTGGAATTAAAACCAGGGACTGACTCCCACTTAAGCCACCGGACGCAATACATAAAGCTGGTTTATGATGTGGCTGATATGGAAAACGTTTTGGACTAGTTTCAATATTTAACTAAAGTTTACTGTATTGTCTGATTTTTTTTGCAAAGTGCCTTGAGATGATGTGTTGTGAAATGACATTTTATAATAAAACTCAAAACTATTTGAAGAGATTTAAAATCATTTTGTTTGATTTCAAATAACAGTTTTAAATCAAACAAAAACAGCAAATCTTTTGGCATTAGAACAAAGATTGAGGCAACAAAATTGTATTGTAATATACATGTTATTTTACAATTTTTTTTTAAACATTTTTAAAGATGCATTTTTTTTACTTTTTAAACTTTTACTCTCATCATTTAAAAAAAAACTGTTTCTTGCAATTTCCTCAAAAATGTTGCTTTCTCTTATTGTGATAAGCGTAATGCTGTTTGTCACATTTTGAGCTAAATTTTTCATTGCTATATTAGTAAATAAATATAAATTTTGTCATTTTTGTTAAATAGTAATAATAGTGGAGAAGTGTAAAAGCAAATGGCACTTTATCGTTCAGATCTCACCACTGCACTAATTAATGCCAGTCTTTATGGGTTTTAAACCAGCTAAAAGCATTTCTTTGTTTGCTTGTAAAACTCAGGACACTTTCTCAGCACATACTGAACAGACTCAGGAAGAAGTAACCATTAGTTGCAAATAAATATTTATTAATATTTATTTTCAGATACAGTTTGTGACTGACTGAAGCAATCACATCATTATAAAAAAGACACACACAAAAACAAACCACAAAACATGTACCTTTATATCATTGCAATACCTAATTTATCTGTTACATGATCAAACATAAAACATCCTTTTTCTTCTGGGTCACCAACAATCTCATGGTTTAGTACATAATTTTAGAAATTGAATATACTTTCTGTGGTCAATATCAAACTCCTATTTATCGAGCTGGTAAAGAAAAACAATTATTAGTTATGTCCATGACATGTGATGAGCTTTTCAGTGGAAGAACTTTCTGAAGTGTGGGAGGGAGGAGATTTAAAACTGGATGTTCTGCACATTGCAACGGAGGAGAGATAAGCTGACAATAGCCATGGTGATTTTACTGAACTTATCTGATTTACGGCCCACATGCAAATCAAGCTGATTTGTATATTTTCAGAATACCTCTCTAGCACCGCAAGCAACAGGGTATGTACAGACAGTCCTGTAAGGACTTGTGTAAAAAGGATTCTGCTTAGTTGTATTAGCGGCAGTAAACTGGAGCACACAGGCTGCAGGTTAATGGATGAAACTCTCCAACAGTTTCATCCATCAGGCTGTGAGGATGCTGAACTCCCTCCCCTCAGCATCAAAGCGGCCAAGAAGATGAAGAAGAACCCAGAACCTTGCACAACTGCCCTTCCTCCTAAACCAGAGGGCAAACTCTGCACTCAAACTCTGCACTTCTGCCACTTTTTAGTTGTATATCTTTTNTTGCACAACTGCCCTTCCTCCTAAACCAGAGGGCAAACTCTGCACTCAAACTCTGCACTTCTGCCACTTTTTAGTTGCATATCTTTTATATATTTGTATATTATATATATTTTAGTTGTATAACTTTTTAAGTTGTATATCTAGTTATTGAACATCTATTTTAATTGCTTAGGATAATTTTAGTTAGACTGTGCCTCTTATTGTTACTTAATGTTAGTAATGCCCTGTCTTGTATCACCGTGAGAGGGCGAGAAACGTCATTTTGATTCCCTTGTATGTCTGGACATGTAAGAGGAATTGACAATAAAGTTGAAAGTTGCTCTTTTTTGGCATTATATAACTGATTTAACCCAATAACTCTTACACTTGGGATTAGTTTGGCAATTTAAAATTAAACTTACTAAAAATTTCAAAATAAAAGCCTTGACTTTTTTTTATTTATTTTTTTTTTTACATCATATCAGTTCTCTTTCGGCCACTATATAACTGATTTAACCCAATCACTGTTACATGTGGGATTAGATTGGCCATTTAAAATCAAGCTTACTGAAAATTTCAAAATAAAGGCCTTGACAATTTTTACATCATGTGATTGTTGTTTTGGCCATTATATAACTGACTTAACTAGACCATTGTTAAAGGTGGGATTAGTTTTGCCATTTAATATGAAGCTTACTGAAAATTTCAAAATAAAAGCCTCCATATTCCTGTCAGGTTAGTGCACCGCCATAGGAGGTGCAATAACATTAGCTTGCATTACTTTTTTCTCTCAGGTTAGAGAGAAAAAGCACTGTTAATGCACTGTCTTGCTGTGCTAGACAGTGCATTAACATTAGCACAAACATTAGCATTTCATTGCCCCCCACTAGTGCACCGCTGGAAGGCGGTGCAATAAGATTAGGCTTCATTATCTTTTTCTCTCAGATTAAGGCTCTGCCTTACCCAGCAAGGCAGAGCATTAGCATTAGCATTTTACCTTAAATAAGGTATTAGCTATTTCTTACTTGCAAGCCATGTTTAGTATACTAAATGGAGCAAGTCAATTACAGACATGCTAATGATTCCCCATATGCTACTGACAGTTATCATGCTAACAATAGCATTTTGGCTAAATTTAGCTTATACACAAATTTTTACATACTGAATAGTGCAAGTCCATGTTAGTCAATATGCTTGTTACTTTCCACATGCTATTGATTACATTGCAGCTGTCTTTAGCATTGATGCTAATTTTTAGCATCAGAACGCTGGGTCCAAATCGACGGGCACACTTTGGCAGGCCCCGGTTAAATTTCTTCAGGAATTTTCTAGTTGATGGCTAATACTTTATGAGTTAAAATTAGCATTTCAATTTGTAAGGTTAGTTCAAGCAAACATAACACCTAATATTAGCTTTTCAGCAAATTCTGATTTAAAGAGCTAAACATAGAGTGGATTAATATTAGTCAATCTTCTGGTTTTGGTCCACACGCAATTCACAACATTTTAGCTAATGACAGTTCAGTAATATGTAGTTGTTTGTATGTTGTTTTTTTTCACACAGCATGTAGAATGTAATTATTTTACGTCAGTGGTTCTGTTATTTTAAAACAGAGAGGTGGTGTGTAATAAGTTTCACACCCCCTCAACCTCTGCCATACACACACCCACACACACCCAAGCACCAATTAATATACTATTGTGAATCTGATATTTAAGAATTTATCTGTACTAACTGGCTCCACCATCCTATGACCTGATTATCAAAGCAACTTAAATGAGTGGTAGTGGCTCATTTTATTGTTTTGAATTTCAAAACAATTTCAAAGTTCAGTTTATTAACTCAATAAGTAACATTAAGACTGCTCAGTCTGTGGAATTCTCAACAGAGATGCATATGATTCCCTGGGATGTACATATCTAGATGAACAATAAAACTTAAAATTTGTAAAAAATTATATTTTAACTTCATCTTGTTTTTGAGGACACATGGCTTTCAAACATTTTTTTTTCAACAATAATGCTTGTATTCCAACTTGTCAGAAGAGGTGAAAGTGCATTTTATGATGACAGTAAATAGGTAAGCTTCATCTATATCCTGGCCTTTTTCTGAGAGCTACCATTACTTGCTTATGACGGATGTAAGGCCAGACAGTTTTTTTTATACTTGTTTGTTTGAAATATGACATTAAAGCTGTGATAGTACGAGAATAAAATTGTGATTTTATGAGAACTCTACACCACACTGTGCTAAAATGAGGAATACTGAGGGTCTTGTAAGGTTATTGTTGGTATTGGTTTTACAAATAAGAAAATACTTAATCTTTTAACACATCAGAACCAAACATCAGCTGCAGGACTTTGAAATGATTATTTAAAGAACCATTAATTTCCAAGAACCTGAGTTGCTGAGCTGTTTACGTTAGGTCTTGAAAACTATAAAAGCTTTTTTTTTTTTTCATTAAAATCAAAAGTTTTTTCTCATCTTTTAACTACTTTATAGTATAACTTTTCATGTAATATGACTGTGTTCTCGTAATACTATAACTTTATCCCTGTAGTTTAAAAAAGGATGTACTGTATTTTCCGGACTATAGAGCGCACCTGATTATAAGCCGCACCCAGTACATTTCTAAAAGAAAAACCAGTTTGTGCATACAGAAGCCGCACCTGTCTATAAGCCGCATGTGCCTACATACAGGCCTGTTCTCACGCCCGTAGTCAGGATGCTCATATCTCCTGACACCTCACCAATATCCCCCAGGGTTGTATGCGCCACGCTGTTTGAGAAATATTGTTGTACATCAACATGGTAGTGCTAGCCTTGCTTCTATCAGTAGTTTTTTTTTTCAGCTAGCTTTAGCTTTAACATGGCTATTTTCACTCTTTATGGATTATGTTACTGTAGGTTGACATGCTGTTAACATGCTAGATGCTATCTTTAGTAATTTAGCTAATTTTAGACTTTTATCTAATTTTACATTATAAAAAATTGTGACCTTAAAGTTTAGGTAAAGTTAAAGTTAAAGTTTAGACCCTCAGTATTCCTCATTTTAGCACAGTGTAAGTACTGTTCTGTACCAATTTCCAATACTTTTTACTTTTTTGGTGGGATTTTTGAGTTGTCTTCAAAATTTCATTCCTCAACAGTTTATTTTGTAGGCGTTTTTCATTGCTTTGTTCTGCTGCTTCTGCTTATTTTTTTCTGCAAATCTTCTGCAGTTATCTTCAAATGCTTCTGCAGTTTTTACAAAAAATTTTTGGCTTACACCATTGACAATGTATTTTTGCAGAAAACGCAAATTTTATATATGGCCAACCACAGGAATCAACCCATTTAAAGCTAAAACTCAGCTTCACACAAACATAACCTTGCTAGCATAAATGATTTGCTGGTGAGCTGGACCATTAAAGGTCGCTATCGAGCTGATTTATTATTATTTTTTTCATTAGCAGCTCCGCAAATTTTTTTTGATAAATTTTACCAAGGCACTTAAAAACATACTTTTATCTTGGCTTTTTTCTATTCCTTTTTCTTTTCTCTCTCCCTGAAGGATACGGGTTTTTTTTTAATTATCGTGACCACCAGGGGGTCCCCATGAGCAATTTCTTCTTTTTTTTTCCCCATATAAAGAATAATTTCTACATACATTATCAAATATGTATTTTTTAAAAATGGCAACTTTATAATGTAATGGCACGTTTATGCTAATATAATGACAAAGAAATCATTACGAAAAGAAACAAAATAAATAAAAAATTAGTTTTACTCAAGTCGAGTTTTACTCAACCAAGTGGCCCTAAGCGGCCACTTGGTTTGCTTATGCCTCGGGCCCTGCTGTGAGGTGTCCCGTTTTGATTAAAATTCTATCCGCTAAAGTTTGCATTAGTTCATTTAAAAGTGGACTTAAATACGTTGTATGCTCAGCTCAGCTAGGTAGCTAACTGGCTAGCTTGTATTTGTGACTTACATTTTTAACATCATGGGTTTTGTGTTTAAGCTCTGGCCTGTAGTAGGGAATTACTGGCAGGCTTATAGTTTGGTTTGTTACATCATCAGATTTGTATTAGCATAATTTTCAAAAAACAGTTTGTTGATCAATCACTTGACACGTTTATCCTTGCAGCAGCAAAGGGGGGGCTGGTGTCTATCGTCAGTGGTCAAAGAGCGAGAGGCAGGGTGAAACCAGGATGTATGTTGTGAAATTTAAATGAAAAATATATATATAAATACAACTTTTCTCATTTGGTAATTCTACTACTGCCACTATGGTATTTAGCCTGCAATTACAACTATTAAGAGACTCTAATTTTGATTGTGAAGAACATAATTTTATTTAACCCCAACTTTTATCCGAGTTCTCCTCGTGTTGATCTCTCTATTCTTACCCCTAATTTGAAGTTTTGTCAGATTTTGGAATAAAGATAAATGCAGTCATTTGTTTTGATAGCCATGCATTGAGAGGTAAAATCTTTATGACCCTAGATGTCTGTTTAGGGTTAAATTTTTATTTTGTAAGTGTGACTTGGAAACACTGATCCAAGCATAAACATTAGAAATGTTGCTGATTAACATTTGCAACTCAGTATTGTGATTAAAAACAAAACCAAACAAAAACAACCTGAAGTTAGTAAAAATTTGTATTATGTCTGAACCCATGGACAAAGTTGCTGCACAGCTCACAAAAAATTAAATTGTTTTAAAGTTGGAACTGGGCGATATGGCTGAAAAACTTATCCTAATGTAAACATTTCATATGTCTATAAATAATTAATGATTTGTTTTTGTTTTTAAATATTTGAAGTACTGCCAAACCATTCCTCTTTAATCCACAGTTTACTTCATGCCGTTATTTAGTTTTAAGCCGTTATGAGGCATGGTGGCAAAACTTAAACTGCTAATGCTCAAGTTACTTGACAAGTTGTTGCTAAGTAACCAGAGTGAGTGAGTTAGTAGAGCAGCTAAAGACTTTCCTCTGTCTAAATCACCCAGTATGCCTTGTGGTTCTGGATCAGATTTTAGTGAATATTCTATATATTTAGTATTTTGTCAGATATGTCATCTATTAATATTGAACTCACGTCTATTGCGATATATATTATTGATTTATTCTTTAGCCCTATACAAAGTTTACTATTTTGTCACCGATTTCAGAAAGTGAAACTTGTGTAATATAGAGATTTATAATGCAGTGAAATAGTCCAAGCATGTCTTGTAATTTTAATGAAAACGGCTTACAGATTATGAAAACCCAAAAATTCTGTCTGCGTGGGTTTATTTTTATGTACTTGATACCTGGCTGGACCTCCTTTTATATGAATTATTGCATCAATGCAGTGTGTCATGGAGTTCAACTTGTGGTTCTGCTGAAGTGTAAAATCCAAGTTCAAGTTGTTTTATTGCAGCTTTTAGATCATCTGTATTGTTGGTTCTAGTGTCTCATCTTCATCTTGACAATATCCTCTAGATTTTCTATGGGATCAGTGCAGTCTTCTTGTTAGTCACGCACTGCGACACTATGGTCCTTGAACCAGCATTTGGTACATTAGAATTGTGGGCTGCACAGATTCCTGCAGCAAAATGTAAACAAACCTCCATAAAACTTATCACGAGAAGGAATTATGAAGTGCTCCAAAATTTTCTGGTAGACTGTCTTTCCTCCCTTTGGCCTCTTTGATGTGTTTTGTTCGAAGATATGATTGGTGCACATTTTCCTGCCACACTTTCCTTCCAGTTAACTTTGTATGATTTGCAACACTTTTTTTGTTAATGTTTTGTGGGTGTACTCTGTAAACCATAATCCATAATCTTACAAGAAAAAAAGGCTCTGTGTAATGAATTGGAGTCTCACTTTCAGAAATAAGGTAAAACATTATTGAACATTTCATCAATTACCGGAAACACTATGAAATGCACCAAGTTAAAACACATTCCTAAAATATTTTTAGACTGTTACTTCAAAGCACCTAATGAAAGTAAAAATAACAAAATGGATGAATATGAACTTTTGGAGCACTACCTGCATTGGGGTCCTTCAATTTCTGTTCATACTTTCTCTTTAGGAAGTACAAATACAAAACAGCCTCAGCAGTAAACTTTTAGATTATAGTAGTAGGCAATCCTTTGCTCCATACAGAAAAATTGGTGTGACTCCCATGCTCAACTTCCAATTTAAACCAAACATTTTACTGTTCTGCAATAAACGCTAATTTTTGATTAGGTAGAATAATTCTTGCATTAACACCAAAGTGCAAGGGCTGTTTAATGCTTGTTAGATTATCTTAAACATTCTTCAGAAAGTTTTTATGTGGTGAAGAAGGAATTCAGTTCCATGCTTTGTTCACCGCTGAATAAATACAAATTATGTGTTTAGTTTTCTTTACTCTAACTCTGGCAAAAAGTGTTGAAACAAGACTTGAGATATGTACCTGCGCAGCCCCCCTTCTACATCCTTCTGAAGGTTTCCTTCAGAAAGCGATAGTTTTAGTTTTTCCCCCTGAATGATGGCCTCAATTATCAAATCTTGAGTACCTAATTTTTTTAGTAGCTTTCTCATCTTCTTTGGATCTTTTTTTATACAGAAGTCGATCCTTTCTCTAGCTGCACAGGACACTGCCGGTTGCACGTACCCGAGAAAACCATGTGGGCGCAGCAGAATTGCCTGTTTTGCTCATGTTAATTTTGACTAAAGGTGGAAAGCAGCTGTTTAATTTTGACCCCTGCCCCTCTACTGTCTGCCCTAGTGTTTAGACTCGTCAGTGGGGAAGAGGAAAAGAAGCTTGGCTGTTAGCTCTTCTCAGGACCCATCTTTCTCAGGATTAAACCAGGTGTGACATTTACCACAACACCCGCTGCCTCACTACAGCATTTGTTGCTTTGCTATTGTATGTTGGTTTTAATTGCATTGGTCCACAAGCTTCCATCATACCCTGGCATAGTACTGGAAACATGTATTGTCATCTTTTTGCTGTGTGAGAAGATTGGAAACTTCCATTAAAATTGTCATGTGTACTTATTATAGTTTCCAGTTATTTTAGTCATTTCAAATTTGACTACTTGTTGCGTAATGCCCAATTCATTTCGTTCTCATAATTTGCTTGGAATGCCTGATGTAATATTTTATTCTGAGAGCTGAAGCAGTGGTAAACTTGAAATGTATGAAGTTACAAGTTAAAGTTCACTGATTTCCTGCTTTTGGTAGTTTAATTAAAACTAGAATTTTATGTTCATTATTTTCGATCTATGTAAAATCCTCCTAGATAATCTGGCTTTGCAACTGAAAGACGAATCAATATACTCTTAAGATATTAATGTTTAAAAGTTGTCACTGTCCACTCCTCAACAGAGCCACATATTTTCTGGTAAAGCCCCTCTCAGAACAGTTAAGGCCATGTTGCACTTTTAGATGCCCTTCTTTGTCGCTTCACACTGTCAGAGGTTTATTTTAATACTGAAAATGTGACTTTTTGCTGGATTATGTTACCATTGGTGACATGGATACTCTTACATACTTCATTGCATGGTTTTCGAATTAAGTACATTTTCCTTATCCAACAGAAAGTCGGAGTAACTTTTAGCTGATTTTAAGAACTGACTTTTTCAAGTTCTGCAGATATCATCTGTGTTAGCATAAAGGTATTGATACACTGGTGGTACTAAGACCTCTGTCACAACAAGAAGGAGCTTCGCTGTGTTGCATAAAGAATGGTGGCCGACAATGCGAATGCTGGAAGTTTAAAATGCCTTTAAAATACCACAAATATTCATTCAGGGTTGTTTTCTGGGTATAGGGCTCCTCTATTCTATTTATTGATTTGCCACAACTGATTACATTGTTGGTTAAAAAGGAAACTTAAATGGTTTAAACTGAACTTAAATATTCATTAATATTTTGGACAAAAGTTCAAGGGTGAAGTTTGCAGACTAAGCTATACTGCATTGCTTGTTATATACAGTTAACTATCTAAATCCTGGCATACTAACCAATAGACTCTTATTGATTTTATTGATTATTATATAATCAATATATATTTGATTTTATATATATATATATATATATATATATATATATATATATATATATAAAAACAACCCGATATCATCTGTACTCGCTCCAATATGGAAAAAAATTCTAGATTGGGTATTTGAGACG
>CAEFZY010000416.1:0-11625 GCA_903066815.1 Brachyrhaphis roseni
AGATAGATAGATAGATAGATAGATAGATAGATAGATAGATAGATAGATAGATAGATAGATAGATAGATAGATAGATACTTTATTGATCCCCAAGGGAAATTCAAGGTCCCAGTAGCTTAAGACAATACACACAACATACACTGCAGTTCAACCGTATATTACAAAAATCGCTGGAATACTGAAAATTAATTATTTATTCACCCGCAGATGTAAACACTCTATTATTCCGACCAAGACTGATGAAAAATGCCCTCAGATGATATCTGATAGCTGATAGAACTAAATCCTCTTCTGCATCCACCAAACGTGCTTTTGATATTCTATAAATGTACCGACTGCAGAGATGTGCTGATTGATTTTTTAAAAACATTTTGTCATATCTCTGTTACAAAAACAACAATTTTCTGGCTTGGCCATGATAATATCTATGTAAGCATTTCAAATATCTTCTCTGACTTGTTTGTGTGGGTTGAGATCCTAAGTCAACAGGGGAAAAGTGATGAAGAGGAGATTAGAGGCAGACAGAGGAAAGACTAGAGGGAGATCTACCTGATGACTATTGATCCACTCTGGCTCTGCCCATGAATTTTGGATGAGAGTATGAAGACTTATCAGTACAATCAGTACATATCACACTGCCTGCTTGGTGACACCACAAATGTTGATATGGAAATAAATAAATCCCACTTGACCTCTTGCAATTGTAAAAGAAGGCGTATAAACAAAAGGAGTACATTTCTGCCAAAAATCTCAGAAATTTGCTGGATAAAGCAAGTAAATTTCTGAACTACAGATGTCAAAAATTTGCTTGGAAAAGGAAAAAAAATCTGAAACTTTTAAATTGATCTTAGAAATTTTCTAGAAAAAAACAGTTGTTGCATTTTACCACTGTTACTTATATTGGCGTGATCACCAACAGTTTGAGTCTTTTAGCAATAAGATACTTCCATTTCCAACTGAATGGTTAATGGAAAAATATGCAATTTAGGCTCCCTCAAGAGGGTTTATTATCCTTCAGAAAGATTTGAGTTGATAAAAACTTGTTTTAATAATTCTCCCGTTTTGAGTACATGTTTTGTCTGCAGGCTGTCCGACCGTGACATCTGCAGCGCATCTTCTGTCGCTTCCTATCGCGAGGGAGGGTTAAATTGTTAGTCTCGCCATCTGATGCTACCCACCATAGATAGGAATACCGTCTACAGTTAGCTTGCTAAAAATGAGCTCCTGCGTTTTCTACTCGTTTACAAAAACAAATACCTAAAGACAGCACAATCATGCTAAGTTAGCTTACTAGTATGTTGGTATTTTTTAAATATTAGCCCAAATACAATCATGTATTAACTGACACCTAGAGATCACGTATTCACTGACGCAGTTAGACGAAACATCTTTTAGTCATTTTGTTAATTATTTCTCCATTTGGTTATTTGCACATGTTCAAACGTAATGGTTTGTGACAAAAGGACAGTTTTATAAACTGAGAACCAGAAAGCTAGAAATTATTTTTTTCCCCATTTCTCAGTAAAAACCACCCCCAACAAACTAATTCAAATGAATATATTTTGTCTTTTCCATGTATGCATTGGAAGGAAATGTGAATTTCTCTTTCATTCCAACATTGAGGTTTCTCTGTATATTTAAATGTCTTAAAGTTTCAGTAATCCTTTTTATTTTTTTTTTATGTTTGCCCATCATTCACTTACACCTCGGTTTATGTGTTCATTTAAAGAATAAACAGTAAGTCCAGACAATCAGACTCAACCGCCTTCACTGAGGTGTTGCTGGGAAGAAAAAGTTGCCGATCAGGCTCAGCAACCTCGAAAAGAGCAACGCAGGACAGACCACACAGAACAGGTTCGTACAATCAGACTTATTTTATATTTTTTTTGCATTTTACAAGTCAAGAACATGCAACACTTTATTCTGAAACACTCAAAACACACTACTGGTAACAAATCACTTCTTCGAATCAAATGAATAATGGAATAGTAAATGATTTTTTATAGTATTTACATTTTTTTTGTTTAAATTCAACTCAAACCTTTTATGTCCAATGAAGTAAAGGAAAGTTAACATTTAAAGTGCTCTAGAGCACCAAGCCTCAAACATAATATGAAGTAAACTTTAAGCTAAAAATATATTGTAGTTTTATGACACTAGCTCACACCCATAATTCCAGCAGAAACATTTATTTTTATTTTTTGTATTATATTCGATGCACAAGCAAGTAAAAACTGCAATGATCGTCTAAGACTATTAATTCAATCAAGTCAATGGAAATAAAACAAAACAAAAATAAAACAATAAATTAAGCTACTACCTCTGGGTGTAAAATGGGACTTAAATGTTCCCAGTAAAATAATCGGATGATTGCTGCAGCTTTTTAATTAAAAAAAAAAAAAACACAGTTTAGATTAGTTGTAATATGTAGCAGTCAGGCTGAGAAACATCTGTTAGCTTCAGGGTCAGTACTACTCAAATTTATGAGTGCACCCGTCAACCTGATTGTCACCATGGAAACTGTAGAAGTCGGGGCTGGGGAACTTGTAAAGTAGCTTTTAGAGTCCTTCCAACCCCAAACAACAAGGAAGACCTTTTAAAAAAAATTAATACACTCTTGACATCATGATGGATCAGATTTAAGGCACACAAGACTATCCGCGGTATCTCTTATCTTGGCAACCTACAATCACAGTTGAACAGCTCTTTAAAAGATCCGAGCGGTTTACAGCGATCAATGTACTCAAAGGAGTTTGGCATCTGAGAGAGAGAGAGAGAGAGAAGAAAAGGCAAAATGCGGGGAATGCATTTTTTTTGTTTGTTTTGTAAACGTTATGAGCTGTCGCCGGGCAAACAATTCCAAAGCTTACTGCCTACGTTTGCTTCCTTTTAAAACTGAAATGCACCGATAAAAACAATCAAATTAAAGTCGAGGTCGCTCGGCCGCTTCACGTCCATGCGGTTCGCTGTGACCTGAGAGCGGCTGCCGCTTCTCTCCGCTGGCCAGGAGCTTCATTTGTTGGGGGAAACTCCGTCTTTCTTTGCCGCTCTGCTGTCGGGCTTTTTGCCGTGGTTGGACGGCGCCGTCGATTTCTGGGTGCTGTCTTTGGCTGAGCTCTGTGTGGAGGCGGAGGACGAGGCGGCGGTCGGCTGGGGGGGCACGTTGGAGGATTTGGAGGCCTGCGCGGGTTTTGAGGTAGAGTTGGAAGGGTATCTTCGACGCCTTCCTTCATCCCCGGCCGAGGATGACGGATATCTCCTTCTGCCGCCCTCTTCTCCCATCGGAGGCTGCGGGTGAGGATCACAGCTTAAAATCTGTGACGGCTGTCTATTACTGACAGGAAATGAAACTCCAATCAGAAGGAAGAGGTCTCAAACACTCACCACCACCCTGAAGTCCTCCAGGTTCTGGAACTTTGAGAGGTGCTCCTGCAGCTTCGGGTCAATGGGCTGGTTCTTTATCCTGGAATACTTCAGGAAGGCCCAGAACTTCTCCAGTCCGTACAGCTGACCTACAGGGAAAAGAACATTTAGCTTTAAAGGGCCAGTATTATGTATTTTTCAGGTACATGG
Source organism: Brachyrhaphis roseni (assembly GCA_903066815.1). Taxonomy (NCBI): domain Eukaryota; kingdom Metazoa; phylum Chordata; class Actinopteri; order Cyprinodontiformes; family Poeciliidae; genus Brachyrhaphis; species Brachyrhaphis roseni. Next base: position 3,574 of record CAEFZY010000416.1, read on the forward strand.
TGCCATTTTAAAGCACAATCACGTAAATATGTTAACCTGAGTTGTTAAAAAAAAATGATACAAGTATGATTTAGAGATTTGACTCCTTAATTTAATGCCTTGAAATTGGACCTTTGTCTCTTTAAAAAACTCTTGCTCTTTCTGAAACTCTGCCTTCAGGAAGTGATCACAACATGGCTCCTCTATTAACCCTTTAAAAACGTTTTTACAAGTGTTGAATTGAGAAGAAGCTTCTATAATAAGCTCAGCAGACAGGCAGGTCTACCAGGTGTTTGCTAATTTCTGCTGGCTAGTCTGAAGGAGCTGAGTGGAGGAGGGCTGCTCTGTGAGGCAGGAGCTCGGAAGCTTTAAGGCGGCGCTAGGTCTAAGCAGGCGTTTTGCACAGCTGAATGATTGCCATGGAGATTAAGGATTTCTCAAACATGCATGGAAGAATCAAAACAACACTTCAGGCATGTTTTTGATGAGAGAATAACTTTATAACATGATGTAAAGCTCAATAAAGTTGATATTACAAAACACCAACCCTTTAAAGATTTGGACAGTTCTGATGTACAACCGCAGCAACAAGATGTAGTTTTTATCAGAGATGCACCGATCTCATTAGTATATGAATCGGTCCTGATTTTGAAAAAAAATTCTAGATCGGGTATCGGTGACAATGATTCCCGGTCCATAAAGGCAGATCTATTCAGTCTAACTCTATGCTTTGTGCTCTGAGTGACATCATCCTTTATTAATTTTACATTATATTTAGAATTCCTAATTGCACTTTCTGAACCATTTGAAAGAAGGTTTGTTACAGTTTAGTTTTTACATATTTGACCAAACTAGTCAACCTATTGTTTGTATCAGCTTATTATTCATTTCCATTGGCTGTTCTACTCCTAATTACACTGACTGGAGAAATGAAAGTTGTTTATACATGTTTGACTAGTGGAGCTGTTGGTGTATTTCAGTGAGCTGTTCTGGTGCAGAGTTAGCAGATACATTTGTAATTCAGTACATGTATGTTTTAAAAAGTGTTTTAAGTTAATTCAGCAGTTTTTCTGCATCATATGCCTTTGCTTGTAATGGAACAAAAATGTGGGTAAGCTTTAGTAGAAGGAATATGTTTGTAGTCAATGTATTGATGCTTTCCTTCACAAGTGAAGGCGACACCTTGGAGAGGACAGCTGTCTGATGAAAGGACGACTAACAGGACAGGACTGGTAACACATTAAATGTCCAGTCAGCTTCACATCCACTATGAGAACAAGAAACAAAGCAGCAGATGAACTGGGATAAGGATATTTCACCTCACTTAATCGAAAGTGACCTTAAAATATCAATTTCATTCAAATATGTAAATTATTTGGTTAAGATACTGCAATTTATTGTAACACAGACTAGTGAAAAACATTTAAAAAAAACTAGGATGATTTTTTGGGAGATCACTGATTTGACTGCATAAAGCCTTTATAATATGCAGCTACAAGTACTTACATGCAGAGGGAAGACTGTCAACAGCATTTTTATCTGCTTTGTCACTGTTGGATATTTAATGTACATTTTCAAGAAGCATCCGACTGATAGATTTATACACACCCCATGGAAAACATCCTCATCTTCAGTAAGGAATGCAGTATAATTCCTTTTCAATAGGGAAACTTGTAAAGAGAACAATAAGCCATCTCGAACAGGAAATAAACAGCTAAAGCCTTTCCTGTTCAATCCCCCGTTCAGTTTCACTCAGCTGAAACAGTTTCAGAGGGAACGTCTAAAACCAGTTTTCACTTCTTTTAAACAGCCACACTTACACAGGGAGAGGAAGATGCTCTTTTCTAAACAGATTCCACATTAACTTCTCTACTGCTTCTGTGTACCAAACCAGGCTGAATACTTCCCCTCGCTCTCTATCAGTCCCCTTTAGGGCACAAACAGCATTTTAGCAGAGCCTTTCATTTCCTGGAAAACAAATGAAAATGTTCATGACTTCTCCTGCAGTGAAGGGCGTATGCCAGCGGAAAAATCCAAAGAATTCTTCTTCTTTTTCCCAGTATTTCAAGTTGCAAAGACAAAGCGTTCAGTGTTGGGTAAAACCGCGGCGTCTAATAAATCCCAACAGCACTCTTTGTCTTTAAAGCAGTTAAAAGTTTATGCAAAACACTTCTTTCTTTTCTTTTAGTGTTACTATATGGTTGAGTGCATCTAACAGATTCGTGCAACCAATCGGATTCTGGCGAAACTCGGTTAGTGTTCTTTAGCCGAAGCTAGTTACCTTTCTCAAAGTCTTTCAAGGTCTCCTCTTGGAAGTCTTTGAAGAGATCTAACCTGAATCTCTTCTCCAAACCGTAGCTGTAGTATCTGAAGAGGCACTCCAATCCATACCTGGAGGAGGAGAACCGGTATTAGCAAGGCTGAAATGATTCATCCGATTATTTAAATAATCGTCAACTAATTTGGTAATCGATTAATTATTAACTGGAGTATAAAGACAAAAAAAGGACCATTTTCTGAGTAGTAATGAAACCAAAACTGTACAAAAATATATATGTTTTGTATTTAAGATTTAAATTAAAAAAAAGTTTGTCTGTGAATATGTTCTACACAGAACTCAAGTGGCATTATGTGATAAAAATCATTAAAACCACATTATGTCATAGTCGAAGCAAAATGTTAGAAGATCCTTGAAGGCATTTTGAATCGTTTCGCCTTGAACGGAATGAAAGTTGATACTGAGCGTTCTGGATGAATCTGAAAAGACTGAAAATGACCAAAAGTTCAGTATTTATGTTCCGGTACCCAAGCAAAGACATTTTGTTATCAAATTCACTCTTGTATCTTTGTGTAATAATAAAGCAAGTCCAAGTCTAATTCTACTTTAGAGCTAAACGCTTTAGGGACTCTGGGTTGCATTTGATCATTTTTATGTCAAAATCTAAAATGCTAAAGACGAATCAGACCTATATGGAGTATTTCTACACCAAATAAAGATTCTTTAAAATAATGTTTGGGAACTTTAAAGCATCTCTGAAAACAAAAAGGGAGCACTTTGAATGGGAAGTAGCGAATCCTGTGTTTTTTCTGGCGATGAGCCTTAAAACGAACAGCCAGGAGAAGCGGACAAATGAGTCCACTGATTTCTGTGTGATGAAGGAGATGCGAGTCGTCTCTACTACTTGGATGGGTTTGATATTCCCTCAGACTGCGCGGAGCTGAGCCAGTCACTCATTCAGTCAAGAATGTGGGTTTGGCAGGTGTGAGGAGGCGCCTCTGGCAGATCCAGCAGAAAGCAGCTTAACCCTGTGCTGTCGAAGGTCACGCAACGACACAAGCTCAACCAATACAGATCAATCAATGGGAGTTCTGTGGCCAATTTACAAAGACTCAATCTGCTGATATGGATTTAAACAATTCTGATGCGTCTTTAAGGGTTATCGTTTGAAATGGTAGACAAAGTGTTTTCAATGTACTTTCTCAGTTAGAAAAACTATGTAGGCTTTTAGAAAATCCTTTAAAACAAACAGAATGCCCACAAAGTTGACATCAGTTTCAGCATCTTGTACTGCAGATTAGTAAGGTTAATGTTTTTAAAGCAACAATCTCTGTGTGTGTGTGTTTTTCCCCCAGTGCTGAGTTTGACGTCAAGGTAACAGCATTCCAGTTAACAGTTTTTTCAACATGGCGACGCCCGCAGATGTTGTTCACAGCATCTCTTACAAACATCTTTTCTAAGCTGCACTTTCCATAAGCAAGAACCATTTTTCATTTGTTCAGTGTAGAGATGCAGGCTCTACATGCAACACTGATTTCAGACGCACTCCACCATAGAAAGCTGTGGTGGAAATATGCTTATTGTAATAAGCATATTTCCACCACAACTTTCTATTGTTGATGCAAGGAGCGGCCATATTGAAATGCAAAGTCGGAACTAGAAAAGTCAGGCCTTTCAAGCATTTCATTTGACGTTTTTTCTCACTGAGAAGTCAGAATTTTTGAGTTTCGACTACAACTGGAATGCACCATCAACCGTGGGGTTTCCAAAAGGCTGCAGAGGTTCCCAAACGTTTTATTGCAGTGGCTGAAAGCTCAAACTGATAAAACAGAGCCGTGTTGCTTCACTTTTACCTGCTGAATGTCCTGAATAAACAGCAAGCACCTCGAAATACGATGACTTCTCACATCTCTGTTCTTCCTCTGACCTCAGTTTTGAATGCAGCACTAATACTGAAAACAACTTCAGTAATATTCAGCGTTTTGAGAGAAACCTGATAGCACTCTGTTATGGTGCGTTCACTGATTGAAAAAAGATCTGATTTCTGATTTTCTTTCTGGAAATCTTTGCATTTCTGTTTATTCTGTCTGCTTGGTCTCCAGGTTTCATTTCCACCTCAGAATGTGTTGTGAGAAACAGAACACGGCCATCGGTAAGGAGTTGAGGATTTAACCGTTTCATGTCCGTCTCACCTGTAATTTTCTTTGGCATCTTCAAGTGCAAACTGTTTGAACTCCTCGTACATCTTTCTGTTGAAGTTGTCCCTGAGAAAGAAGGACCAAAACCTGAACAGAGTGTTCATCTCCTGAGACTGGCCGACCCCCAACCGTTTCCTCTCTAGGGAGAAGAAGAACAAAAACACAACAGCAGGCGGTGGTTAGCATGCAATGCTAAAAGCAGAGTGCTGGCTGCTGCCTGAAATAAGACGCGCGTGTCTCTTTACCGTTAAGGCACCTTCGGCGGTACTTGTGGTATCCCTGCTGGGTGAAGCCGTTGTCTCTCAGCAGCTCGTGGGATGGATGCCAGAACTTGGGCAGAGACTGGGGAGTGCAGCCGTAGCTTCCCGACAGCGGAGCGCCTTCTGATGGAGAAGCGTTGGAGCTGCTGTGGACCCGCCGGCAGAAAAGATTCATGTAACCGTAGGCAACGACAGCAAGACGTGCCTTTAATGCTACTTTTATATTACAGCTGCCTCAAAAATATTTGTATAGAGCTATTTTTTATTGGAACATGCCACTTTCTGTGATTGTAGTAATTGCTGATTGTGTACATTTTAAAAAGAACCTCAAAGAATCTCTAATGGATAATGACATAAGATTGAAGATTATTTTTTTTGTTTTTAATCTCTTTTTGAAAATACAACAGAAAGTTGTTGAAACATAGGGCTGGACAATAAATAAATCATATATATTGTGATAGACATGTGATCAATATCAATAGATAATATGTCTGTTAGAATATTCAATATGTAGAATGTTCACTGAACTCCCATCCAGAACCGCACAGCATTCTGGTGGATGTAGGCAGAGGGAAAAGTTTAGCTGCTCAGCCTGTCACAGCAAGCTGAGAAAAGTTGGTGGCCTCAATTAACCCCATCACTCTTTGGTTTCCTAGCAACAACCTGTTGAGTAACTTGCCCAGCAGCAGTTTCAGGTTTCGCCACCGTGTCTCATAACTGCTTAAAAATAAAAAACAATGGCAGAGTGAAAACTGTGGACAAACCTGGAAAGGTCACACCACTAGTTGGGTAGAATTTCACATATTTAAAACAAAAAACTAATCAATAATTATTAGTAATTGACATAAAATGCTTATATCGTGATACTTTTTTCATCCTTATATCGTCCAGCCCTAGTGAAATGTCAGTTTTAAGTGTTCTTTGATCTGAGTACAACTCATGTTATCAGACGGTACAGAATTCACAGTTTTAAGAATATTACATAAGGCAAGAAAAAAAATACAAGAACAAAGGATTAATGGATGTGGAAGCTGGTTTTGTGAAAGGAAGAAATGTTCCTTGTTTGTTCTTCTATTGGTTGGAGTGATAACAAGCCCCTTAAAGGCATCGTTCTCATCATTATTACAGCTAGTGAAGCAGTGCGGTCTGACCTGATGGACGCAGAACGCGGCCGGTGCTCACGGGAGTCCATCACCCAACCAATGTGGGCCTCCTGCGGGGGGTTTGAGCTGTGGCGGGTCTTCTTCTTTCTTGGCATCTGGAACAGAAACCAGACGTTCACATTTATTGGAGTGTTTTTGTTTTTTAGGGTTCCTTTGAAGATAAACACATTCCCTACTGTAGTTTTTTTTTTTTTTTAAAGATTGGTTTTCATTTTCTTAATAGGTGATGTGACATTTGCAACTCTAAAGCTTTATTTGGCTGAACTGAGGGCAAAATGGCTCTTAGTATTGCAAAGGTAGCAGACCCCCTGTTTTAGATGAAAGCAGAATCTTCTGGTAAAGTCCAGACAGAAATCCAACAGAATCTGTAGCAAAACTTGGAAATTGATCTTGAGACAGTTTGAACAATGAGATTTAGGTTGACCTACACCTGAAACCAGATATTTACATACACTGAACATAAAGACAGACACATTTTTTCTCTGTCTGAAGTTGAATCAGACCAAACGCTTACATGTCAAAATGTAAGCGTTTGGTCTGACTAACCCTGATGTCTTTGTGTCTTTTTATTCAGTGTAGGTAGGTATCTGATTTCAACTGTATTTGGGGGAAAAAGGCAGAGAATGCACAACATATTTGCAACTGTAACTGCAGTAAAAGGTCATTCATTGTGTGTGTGTGCATCATGCTTTCTTCCTATAACCAGTATCTCTTCTTTCCTGGCAACTTTTACCTCAACAAACTTTATTCTCTAAAAACAAGTCAGCTCCGCCGTCCATCGTTTCCTGCTGCTAAACAACAATTTTTTCCTGATATTAAAGAGACTCTGTAAAGCTTAGGAATCAGAATCAGTGAATGCTGCTGACCTGTCCATCAATGGCGCCGCTCTCCTTCATAACGGGGTAGAATCGTGGGGTTTTGTTGGGGTCCTGGCGTCCAGGTGTGCGAGGCGTTCTGGGGGTCCGGGGTTGAGAAGTGCTGGGGGATTCTGGGACCGTTGTAGGGAGAGAGCGAGCCAGATCCGATCCGCTCTCCACTGTTAACACACACACACCCAGCCCCACACACGTGTGTTTGTCAGGGTAGGGTTAGGTGTGGCGTGTAAAATGTTACAATTTTACACGCATAACGTGTAATTCTTGTCTCAGAATTACATGCTATGCCTCGGTGAGTTAAGATCAACACTGATATACAGGTAAACAGAGAAAATTATTGAATATAACTTAGTATATTAGAGTAACTTTCCATCTTTGTGGCTAAATCCTTGTGGTATAATGCAGACTACAATGCTTATAGTTATGAAACAATATACAAGTACGGCTTTAACGATTCATCAAATGACTTGAGGACCTTGATTATTAAAATTCCTAGAGGCAAATTTTCAGCTTCTGTTTTCTATCATCTTCCAGCTTCTCATCAAAAGCTGGAAGATAAATGGCAAACATAATAAATAATACATTAGAAAATTCTAATTTATATATATTTAAAGTAAAGTAGCTTTTTAACTTTTAAGTTATTGTAAAATGTTCTATTTGTCATCCGTTTCTGCGCTTACATTTTTTTCCCCCAGAGTACACACTTGAAACTAAAAGTGCTATTTGAATCTTATTTTAAGCAATAAAATGTTTTCTTATTAAAGGAAGGGAATTTTCTCTTTTGTATATTTCTTTCACTAGATTAAGTAGTTACTACAGAAGGGAAAAATCTTTCACCCAATTAATTGTCAGAATAGTCAAGATGATAATAGATTAGTGCAAAAATGGTTTACAGTGCAGCTCTACAAACTCACCTGTCATGGGAGGAGGAGGGACTTCCTGGTTCGGGTCGATGGGAACTTTGGGAGTGAGGGTGTCAAACTCGTCTTTACTGATGACGCTTAACTTCTTGAAGTTCTCCACATCCTGCTGGAGAGGACGAATCGAGTTCAACTCGCATCTTTAAATGCACAATGGCTGACTCCTCTGTGAGGATGCACAACATGTCAAAAATACTTCATTAAATGTCAGCTAATTATTTAGGTAGTATGCATTCAGGATGCATCTGCCTGTATTAAATTTGGTGACACTGGTTTAAAGGGGCAGTACTGTGTGTTATTTAGGCAAAAAGCGCCATTTTATACCGTAATCAAGTAACTATGTTGCCTTCAGTTGTTAAAAAAATGCTACATATATCAA
>CAEFZY010000422.1:0-25660 GCA_903066815.1 Brachyrhaphis roseni
TCTGCACTCTGTTGGTTGAATGTAGCTTTTATTTCCACTTTGGTTTTATGTTGTTTACCAGTTCCAGTGTTAAATGTACTTTTGAAAATAAAGTGTATTTAATTTTGGCAGGACATCTCTTGCATTACCATTACATTAGTTTAAAATGGTCTTCAAACAATATTATCGCTTATCGCAATAATTTTTGAGACAATTAATCGCTCAGCAAAATTTGCTATCGTTACAGGCCTAACTGTCGCTTAGCCTGGTGTCTACGGGGCGGGACAACGCCGGCTGACGCTAATTAAGTTTGTCTCTTCCTGTTGGCTGCTGATTGAAGCTGGCATGGCAGGCTGGTGTTGACGGTTGCTGCAGCGTGTCTGCCAGCAGGGACTCTGTTTCCTGAAACTGGAGGCCTGAACCCGTGGAGGCGACCCTGGGAGGGGAAATGACAGCTTGGTTTGAAATTACCCCCAGCCTACTAAGCCAGACTCGATTGACGCACCATTTCTGTTTCTAGTTTGATTACCTTCACCTTACTGCGCTAAACCTTTGCCCTTCTCTGCAGGGAGATGAACTCCTAGCCACAGGCTTGGGCTAAATGATTGTTTTCTGTCATAATTGTAGTTTGCAATGGAAAGTGACAGGATGTAAACTGTCCACCCAGTGTGTGCGTCTGGGAATGCTCACAGTGAGCGGACTTGTTCTCAGACAGCTTACAAAATGACAGCTTTGTTTAGAAACACACTTAAACAGGCTTATCCAGTCTGAAGAGGCATCCATTATGAGTGCAGCAGGATGGCTGCAGTGAAAATATAATAAAGGAAAAAAGCTACATGAATCTTAAATGGCTGTAGTGTGAGATCTGGTGTTTTATTATGGTTAGAAGGGAGTAAAACTGAGAGATCAAGGAATTATGTGCTCCTGTAAAGATGTACTTAAGTCTTAAAATGAATTAATTTTCACTGCTGTAGCACAATCTCACACTGAAAAATCCAGACTTTAACTTAAAGACATTAATCCAAGTTAGAAAAAAACATATTTATTATTCTATTTACATTCACAAGGTTGGAGCATAAGATTTTCTTTAACTCACTCTAAAGTTTTCTTTTATGATTTAGTTCATATTAGGTGATTGATTCTGTCTGGTGAACCAGTTCTATGTGAACTGACCTCTGGTTATGGATCATTATCTTGTTAAAAGGTCCAGTCATGACCCAGTTGGAGTTTTCTGGTGAATTATATCAGATTTCAAAGAGTCTGTGATACTTGAACAAAAATACACGGATCCTACGCCTCACTTAGTGGCATGAGACGCTTTTTTTCACATATTCATTCTTTGTTTTACACCAAATCTACCTGCAGTGATTTCATCATCTGCTGTCGTCTACAATCAGGATCCCAGTAGTTCAATTACATGTAGTGGATGTTGTGTATTTTCCAGGCAATTATATAGCACAATCAATAAACTCTGTTTCTTTGAGTTGTTATAAAAATACTGTATGTGAAATTGGGCCTCTGTCTCTTTAAGAAGCTCCTACTCTTCCCAACACTCTGCCTTCAGCACGTCATCACAATGCTACTCCATTATGCCCTTTACAGCACTTCTTAGAAGCTTTGGACTGAGAAGTAGCATGAAACTCAAACATGATTTTCACATACTTTAAAGGGGCACACAATCAAGTAACTATGTTAACTTCAGTTGTTAGAAAAATGCTGTATATATTAAAAAAAAATGACTCAAAGGAAATTTTACCTTGTAATTTAACACCTTGTAATTGGGCTTCTGTCTCTTTAAAAAGCTCTTGCTCTTTCTGAAACGCCGCCTTTAGGAAGTTATTACAACATGGCCCTTCTATTAACCCTTTAACAACGATTTTATCAGCGTTTCACTGAGAAGTAGCTCCTACAATGAGCTCAGCAGATTCACAGTTCCACCAGGTGTTTGCTAATTGCTGCTGGCTAGTCTGAAGGAGCTGAGTGGGGGAGGGCTGCTCTGTGAGGCGGAAGCTCTGAAACTGCAGCTTATAGGAGGAGCTTTGTTCTCGTGGGCAGAGCTTAGTCCACCCAGACGTTTTGTACACCTGATGGTTGCCATGGAGATTAAAGGATTTCTCAAACATGCATGGAAAAATCAAGGCAACACTCCAGGTTTGTTTCTGATGAGGGAATAACATTATAACATGATGTAAAGCTTGAAAAAGTTGATTTTACGCAATACTGCTGCTTTAAAAGGAATTGATGATATTGGTTAAAGGTTGTTTCTTTACATTTACCAAAATGAAATGTTGGGTCTTCAGTGTGAGATTATGACACTACAGTGAGAAGTGATGTTATTTTAAGGCACTGTATGCATCTTTATCAGGAATGTGAATAATTGCTGTTTGTTTTTCTCTAAAGTCACACGGCTACATATCTGTCTAAATGCAGAATATTCCTTGTCACAGTTATCTGGCTTGCTTTGGCTGCTGTTCTGGCCCCTCTTATCTCCTCTGTCTCCCCCTCTTCATCTGACTTATGTTATCATTAGTGCTCTCAGGAAAACCCCTCTCCTCCTCCTCAGTGCTCACTGACGGCGGCTCTGGAGATGAGCCCATCGCGGGGACCGGGGCGGGTCCCATCATGTCGCCCAGGAGATGGCCGCGCTGTGTTCCTTGGCCTTCATCCGCAGCGCAGCTATGCTGGACGACTTGCGATCGGGATCAACGTTGAGGTCATAGCCGTTGATCCCCCCGCTGATCCCGGCGCCCCCAAACAGGCTGCCCATGTGTGTCTGTCCCATGTGGCTGCTGCCTGGACTGGGCACGCCCAGGAAGTCGGAGACGCCTCCGGGAGCGTGAGGGTGAGGCGGCATGCAGGACGGGACGGAGTCGCATGGCACCACGCAGCCTGGCACCGGGGAGGCTGCGCTGCTGCTGCCGATCCACGAAGGGTTCTGGATCTGGAGGAAAAGGGCTGGGATTATGGTCTGGTTTCACTGGTCATAAATTAAACAATCTACAAACGTGGGATGGCACAAACCTGTTTAATCTGATTTGTTGCTTGGCTTTTTTATCCTCATTGTGGTAGAAGAACCAGATTCTAAACTCATTTAGAGAGCAAAACTCGTAACTTACTTTTAGTATTCAGGCTGGTCAACACAGCTGGTTTATTACAGCTTCTGTCACCCACTGAATTCAGCTTGTCTTAAAAGACCATGAGCTTGAGATTGCTCTCGCGTGCGGTAGAGTCTCGCTTTTGTTTTTTGTATTTACCCAGAATGCCTTGCGCTGTAGTCGCTCTCTGCTTTTGGAGCGGTCTCTGGTCCACTTTTATCCACATATGAAAACAAGCCAAGACCTTTATGTGTACCACCAGGGTTTGCTTTCTTGGTCCGCATCAAAGTTTGATTGCTCATTTACACTTCCCCAAACAAACCGTCTTTATAGACAAAAGAACTGGAGTTTGATTAAAGTGGACTAACATGGCTGGCATGAATTAGGAATGAAATATATAAATAAATTGAGTCTCTAGGGTAAAAACTGTCTAATAAACTTTTGCTACTAACCACACAATAAAGCTTTAATTCCTAGAAAAAATCTTTCATTAAGGTGATACTTTGCCAGTCCAGATAGATTAAAAATGAGAACAGTTTGGGCTCCATTACTTTCTTTTTTTCTGTTCTGGATTCACAAAGCGGATTGCACTAAATACCTGCAGGAGCAAATGGCAGAAAAGTCCAGGAGATGGAAACAATTCAGTTGGCAGTCAGCTTCAATTGAGCCACAAACACAGCAGATAGAGTTATGATCGAAGAGATGGAGATTTGTTTTAACATTAATCATATTTTGTTCTTCAAATGCTTAAGAATAACACCAGATTTGACAAATAATGTCAGACTGGCCTTTCTAAATAATTTTGTTGCTTATAAACAACCTTCCTTCTTTATTTTTTAGAGGATTGTTTATTGACCTGAGTTTGTGAAGCTTGCTGCTTTTTTCCACTTTTTCTTCACGTTTTTAACAAACAGCATTTTGTTTCTGCATAAGGAAGACAGTTTTGGTCTTTTTAAATACAAAGCTATTTTCTCTGCCTGTTATTTACATAAATATACATAAATATGGTCAGGATTTAAATGTGGACAAACTGCTTCAGTAAAGAGAGAGACGCTATATTTGTCTCTGTCAGTTGTTAGTCAGTGAATGCTGCTGAATTCAGATGAAAGCATCTGATTCACTTGGAGCCAGAAAGAGTTTGTCTGCAAGAGTTAAAACCAAACCAGATACTGTAACAGATGCATAACACAGAGCTAAAACAAACTGAGGTTCATATTATTAAGATTTCAAATGGTTCCTGTACAGCAGAGGTGCCCAACTCAAGGTCAGCAGGCCAAATCTGGCACACAAAAGCTATTTTTGTGGCCTTCTAGGTCGGTTTGCATGCTTTTTTTTGTCTGTCGGCCATATTAGACTTAACAAAAATATTTCTTGCCTTTGCAGCTGATGGCCAGTAGTTGATAGTGTATTGGTCTGTGTGCATTTATAACATAAAAATCCACAAGAAGCACAAGAAAATGGCTTTTAGATAGCCGTCCACTGTAGTGACCACTATGCATGAAAGGGTTAAATATTATTTTATCGGTCAAATCAAATCAGTTTTTATTGGTACAATGCCAAATTACATCAATGTGAAAAGATGTTAAACATGTAAACTTCAGTAATACAAATTGAATGCAGAGAAAACTCTAATATTTTAACAGTTTAATTATATTTAAAAAAATCTTTTAAAAAAATTACTAAAAAACACATTTTCATTTTGGGTCATTTCAAAAATCTGAATGTTCTTAAAGGGCCAGTTGTGCCAGAATCTGTTGATTAAATTAATTAAACTGTTAAAATATATCAACTTTTTGTTTCAGCATTCATTAAGTGTTTCTTAAAATGAAATATTAAACATCTTTTCACACTGATCAGTCCATCCAGGATTTTTATTGTTTTTGTGATTTTTTTTTAAAAAAAATTTGCAATCAAAATCACGGATAATTTAGAAACATTTGTAAGGAATTTTCACAATATTTGAGCTAATTTATGATGTTAAATGTGAGTTTTTATTAATCGCCGTATCGATCGCAGACTATAACCTGACATCAAATAAAGCTGAGGGAGCAGTCACTTAAATTCAATGTTTTGGGCCAATTTTGAGAAAAATTTGCAGTAAAATCAGAAAATATTGTGGGAATCTGTTGACTTTGTGTGAATTTTGCAGATTTGTGAAATTTGGAGTCTAAAGGGCCACATAAAAAGCTACGGCAGGAAAGATTTGGCCCCCGGGCCTCGAGTTTGACACGTGGTTTAATAGGTCATTTTATCAACACATTCTGCCGTTTATGATTCTGATGAGGCCCAACATGAAAATGAGCTTCACACCCCTGCATATAGCACTCTCAAACGTGGGTCTAAAACATGCTTCAGTAGAGATTTCGTAGTAATCTTTGTAACTTCACCTTGGAGATCCTTACCTGTGCATAGTTTTCTGGTCGAGTGAGAAGTGGAAGTTCGTAAGCAGTGGAAAAGTGTGTGCGCACTTGTTGCATCTGGCCAAAACGTTCTCTCTTCCTCCACTTGGCTCTGCGATTCTGAAACCACACCTGCGAAGAAAGCAATCCATCAGAACAGCGAATGTCAATTAAAAACTAATTGACAACCGTTTTACACATATCTACTAAAGCCTCCAAGTTACTGTTAAAAACTGGGATATTTTGTTCATCTAGTCAGAGTATTAAAAAAATCTGAGTGTATTGAACATGGTAAAGAAAATAAATTGCGCTACACATGAAAGTCTTTGGGACTTGACATGTCTTTAAAGTGCTGTCCACACTGGACTATTGATGTGAAAATGGTGAGTCTCCCCCGGTGCAGCGCGTTTCAGCTCCTCCCTTTGATACAAAGCCGTCTGCCTCCCTTCGTTCTGCCAGCGTCGACAGATCCACATCTGGAGCTGCAGCTGTTCATAAATCACCCTCAGAAAGGTGTGCTCTCTCCCACATGTCAGCACAGGGAATCCCTTGGTACAGCCCATGAAACAAGTCCTGAACTTTTGACCAACATGGTCAGAAGTTGGCCTAGAGATACATTAACTAATAATCTCTGGGTTTAAGTGTTTATTTTACTTTAGGCAAGTTTGATCTTGTCTTCTGGATCAATAGATTTTAAAAAGGTTGCTTTCAGCAACACGCTGACAAATGTCTTAGCCTTGTATTCAAGCATAACTACAGAGTTTAGGAAGAATTTGTTGTGCTCCAAAATATATAAAAATATCGGCAGGTTGAGATAATTCCTCAGAAAGACTCTCAAATGTGGCAGTTTGATGTGTTCGCTGCAAAAAACACAAAATCTTACCAATAAATTTTGGTCTAGTTTCAAGTGCAAATATCTCACTCCACAAAACTAACTTACAAGTAACATTTCATTAAGATTTTGGCGTTTATTTGAGGTCAATAATTCCTTAATATGGATGAAGATGTACTAGTTCCATTGGGATATCTATTAGCTAATTATCTTTGGATTTAAGCTATTCTACTTTAGGTATGTTTGATCTTCTTGACTTGTAAGTGTGAAATAATTTGCCAATGGAACTAGTACTTTTTAAAATCAATAGTAAGGAAGTATTGACTTAAAACAAGCTTTTATAAATTTCTGAAAAGTTGCTTCAGAAGGCAACTTTTCTGAAGACAAGTTAGTTTTGTCTTATTTGAAATGTACTAAGATATTTGCAGAAACTGGACCAAAAATACATGATTACCGCCCCAGGTGGATTCTCGTTGAGGATGCTCTGAGCATTTGCTGCTTTTTATGGCAGCAAGGATGTAAACATTTACATGAGATATAGTTATAATTCAGCCATGGCGCTAGCGATCGTCATCCATCGGCCACGAGATGAGACGTAGGCGTCTTTTTTATGCATTGGGGCTATAAGCCTTTTACACCTGGGAGTTGCTACTTATGCGACTTTTTGGGGAACAATGAAGTTAGTGATTTTACAGAAGAGCTATGGATTCAGCACATTCAAATGTCAACTTTTTATGAACTGTGTGACGCCCTGGTGGACACTGCTTCTTATTGTCCAAAAAGAAAACAAACAAACCATCATCCTCCGACTACTTCCTGTTGTCTTCTTCCTTGTTTCCGGCAGTAGTAACATCCAGTTGTTGATTACGTGATGCAAAAAAAGGTGTTTCCATTGGAGTTTTGCAAAAATACATCTACTTTGATTCAACTGAAAAACCAGTTTCATCTTAGCGCAGATTTTTATTTATTTTAAATGCTGCTTGGTTTCTTTTATTTCATAATTTCAGTTTGCTCAGTTCTATGGTTAATGAAAACACAGCTACTGTGACTGAATCTGTCAGAAATGTGCCTAATAAATAAATACTGGGGTCAGTTAATGGTGGATGCTATAAAGTGAGAACATAACATTTATGTCATAGAGATAAATTGAAGAATGTGTCTGTGATTGTAATGTTGGCATAAATTCCAGTGCTATTTATTTTGAGCGTGTAAATCAAACTGTGAAGAGTTGCAAAATAAAAAGCTTGAGAAATTCTGCTTTGTGCATCTGTGGAAAGGAATGTATTTATGTAAAAGATTTTGTGATTGTAAATCAGATTGTGTGGTTGTAGAAACACTTTGCCAACTTGTAAAGCAAAATGCCTGAGAATCTTTGCTTTGTGCATCCATAGATAAGAATTTATGTGTGTATAAAAACAAGCTAGAAATGTTCTTTTGGAAAAATCTTCTCAAGTTCTGTTATTTGGGTTACAGTTTAAATTTGCTGGTATGAATTATGGCGGGGTGTTTCTTCATCTCAGCTGATTGGTTACTGTCACTTCATATCACAGATTTAACAGTCCATTCAGAGAATAGATGGGTTTGGTTATCAGAATGGAGTTTTGCCGAGCAACAGGTCTTTGAAAAGTAGCACATTTTGAAGTTTGAGGACAGCAGTAACATTTTCTGGTTCAGATGGCATCCCTTTAATATAGATATAAATCTATCTGAGGCTGTTCATTCTCTCATCTGTGACTTTACCTTGAAATGTCATCCACACAAAGGCTGCTCATGGGAAATTTTCAACTTTGGACCATTATCCACAAACTTAAGAAAAGCTTTTTTTCTTTTTTTTAAACAAAGGCTTTGTATTCAACCTATGCAAGTTTAGACCCTTAATGCATTGAGTTGCTGATTTGCTATTTCCGTTGAAAAGCATTTGACCTGTTTAGCCAGTAAAGTGTCTGGTGGGAGTATTGACCGCCCACTCCGCCATGGCGGACGTCAAACAGACATCTGGTAGCCTAACATAAGTTTTGCTTATTTGATTTCACTTTAAAAATGCTCATCGGAAGCTGCATGGTCGGCTGCACAGACAGATAAGGACATAAACCAAATGTGTCGTCTTATTGTATAACTTTTAATGAGGAACGTTATGGTGGCCATTAATCAGCCGTTAATCATAATGACAGCAGATTTGCAGCGAACACTTTTTACAAGGTAAGATTAACGTTCATATACTTTCTAAGTAAGTGTGATTGGTGGTGTGAATTCAGGCAGAGTCAGTAATTTGATCAAGACGTCAGGAGGGAGAAGGTATGGGTCAGTTTCTAAGCTAGCTGTTTCCAACTCTTGTAAATACCGTCGTTTATGAGCCCCAATCAGGTGCTCATAAACCTGGTTGGACAAATTAACTCAAGACAAATTAACTCGACGCTAACGAGTATAAGCCATGAACAAACTGGCAAAAACAACTTTGGAAAATAAATTAAGTCGTTCTATTTAATACTAGCATCCCTCACCTTCGAGGTCCATCATGGCGCCTTGAATGATTAAGTGTCGTAGTTGTAAAGGTTAATATGTTGATGATGTCATGAATTTCTGATTTAAACTGTGATGCAGTGAAGAGACTGGAGCTACCAATTCCCATTGATCAGTACAACAGCTGTTACCATGGAGACTGAGTGCAGGGCAGTGCCGATCAAACTGTCGCTCATTCTTCTAACTTATAAAGAAAACCTGTACTTCCTAGATGCCTTCTCTAAAAAGGAAGCACAATTTAATTTCATGGTATTTGGGGTTTGCATGGTGAAGCATTTGTTAGTGCCGTTTCTTTAAAGCAAGAATTCAATATTGATCTGGAGTGCATGTTTTCTCCATCCTTGCATTGATTCTCTTCTACAGCTTCATCCCGCAGTCAAACAATATGTATGTTAGGTGAGTTTTTGTTTAAGTGGCACTTAGAATAGGGTTGCTTAGCCCAGTGGTTGGGGCGCTCCACTGTCATTCATCCAGCAGCCCGTTGTGTTTTTGAGTTAAAAACTATTTAAAGTTGACAGAAAGTTTCAAAATATCACTTTATAAGTATGTGTTATTGGAAGATTAATAACTGAATACCAACTGTAAGGTCCTAAAAAATGCAAACATTAAAAAAAAAACCTTAAATAAATAAGCAACGCTAAGCCTGGCGGGGGCACAAGTAAAGGCTGGTAGCTCGCCAGGCTTATCATACACTGGGGGAAACACTGATCTGTAATTAATAATAATTTAAAAAAAGATATACACAGTTACTTTTGAAGCTTTACTTGATAAACATCATGAGACTTTTTTTCCATTTCATTGAACTCGAGCTGAATTGAAGAGGAGAGGGCAGTACGAGTCTCCACATGTTTGTTTGCATCTATTTGTTGGTTGTCTGAATCGAATCCTCCCGAGAGAAAAGTGGAAACATCTTCAAAGACGAGAGAGAGAAAGAGAGAGAGAGTAATCTCGCTCCGGCGCGGGGGCTTGAACTCGTATTGTGGGTTGATTCCCAGCCCAATCAGCTTGTGGTTTTCAGAGTCCCTGACATGCAATTTTCCCTCAGTTATTCCCTTTATATGCCACCACTCCCCACCCAGCCACCCATGTTTTTCTCACTGTCATCATTTCTCTTAGTAAAGAAATGCACATCAGGGTTAAGAGGCAGAGCTGAGCTGTGAATTTGCAGGATGTGAACTGTTGGAGAACCAAAACACAAAATCCTACCAAGTGTTTTTGGTCTAGTTTCTGGCGCAAATGTCTTGCTATTTTTGAAATAAGACTAAACTAACTTAGAGTAACTATTTTAGCAAGACACTTATAACACATTTTTTCCATAAGTTAATTTATCTGCTAATGGAACCAGTACATTTTCATCAATATTGAGGAATTATTCACTTACAAGTCTATGTATCTTGCTGAAAAGTTAATTTAACTTATTCCAAGTTTACTAAGATATTTGCACTAGAAGCTAGACCAAAATTACTTGGTGAAATTTTGTTTTTTGCAGTGTGCAAAGGGGTTTCTGACAAGATGAAACTACATTAACCAGAGAAACCCCAACATGTGCAAAATATCTTTTTCTTTAGGGACTTTAAACAGATTAATACGACATGTTTTTATATTTGTGACAGATATGAATGGCATTGAATTATAAAATTTTTCAGTTCAGCTGGTAAGATTAGTCGACTGCAACAGGGAAGCTGATTTCTTCTCTGGTTACTGGAAGGTCAGACTGCAGAAAAAAAAGGCAAGGATGCAAACCAAACTTGTCACTTTATTTTATAATTTTTAATAAGGAAAGTTACGGCAGCGACGGATAGCAGCTATTAATCATGACTGATCAGCTATTAATCATGACTGATCAGCTATTAATCATAATGACTGATCAGCTGTTGATCATAATGACTATCAGCCCTCGGTGTAATCACGGATTTGCAGCAAACACTTTTTACAAGGTAAGAAGATTGTTTATTTACTTTACGAGTAAGTGTGATTAGAAAGATATCGAATATTTTTATGGAGAACGTAGGCGTCTAACCGTTGGTAACCATGGAGACAATGCCGAACCGACGTGTAACCTAGCATGGAAAAACTGGTTAGCATATCTCGTTTTATACGTTTTTAATGCTGCTCCGGTGTAAAGGGAAACGCTGTTTATGACATAGTGACTTAAATCATGCGGTGTGAATTCAGGGAAAGTCGGTAATTTAATCAACACATCAGGAGGGAGGAGGTATGGGTCGGTTTCTAAGCTAGCTAGTTTCTAAACTAGTTTACTTTCTAAATTAGTTTCTAAACTAGTTTAGAAAGTAGCTTACTTTCTAAACTAGTTTCTAAACTAAACTAGTTTGGAAACTAGTTTAAAACCTAGCTTAGAAATTGGGTTTCTAAACTAGTTTTTTGTAAATGTCGCTGTCTATGAGCCCCAACCAGGTGTGTTACATTCACAGACAAATTAGCTCGACGCTAACAAGTAGAAACCATGAATAAACTGGCAAAAGCAACTTGGAGAAACAATTTTCAGTCTCATGAAGAGGATGGTCAGGGTTGTCCATTCTGACCATCCTCTTGTCTTGGGAAACATCTTCAGATTCATCGCAGTACTTTCATCACCATCTTCAATAACTCATTGAAGAAGCTAAATTAATGAGTTGTAACAACATTTAATTTCCATTTGTGATTAATAAAGTATATTTGAATTGAATTGGAAGGGTTGTTGCTCTTTGTATTATGTCATTTGTTTGAAAGGGGCTCTGCCTTTATGTTCCCTGTAGGTTTGGAGTCTATTATTGTTTTCCATGTCTTCCTTTTGGTGAAACTTGAATTACATGAGCTTATTACGAGCTCTCACACATGACGGCGGCGTGTTTGGACTGATGTCTGCTCACAGTGGATTTATATTCAGAGATACAGTAGAAAAACTGAGAAAAGGTACATATTTATCAAATTTATTGCTCTCTTTTCTTAGCCAAGTTCCATATCAACAATGTTTTTTTAACCTTAAGTGTTAATGTTGCATTGAGCATCCCTTGGGTCAGAACATGCAGGCTGCGTTTCATTTGCACTGAGAAAACATGATGCCTTTCAAAGATTAATATCTCAAATGTCAAGATTTGAAATGCTCTACTTTCCCCTCAAGAGATAAACCATCCTTAGTTTATAGAGCCGTCATCTTAATTGTAACAAATCAAGATAAAGTCGCTCCTTTTTTCATCCTAATCTCTTTGCAGCGCTCCCCCTCCTCTGCTAAAGCTCATCCTCTTCTGTCCCTCAACACCCGGCCTCCGTAACACTGACCTCGTCCCTCTCTCCAAATGTCGCTTTCCTCCCACCTCCCTTTTAAGTCGACCAAGGGAAGTGGGGATATTGGAAAGTGAGATGGGAGAATGTTCAAACTGGGGCTTGTTTTCATTTCATGTTTAATTTCCTGACGCCTAAGCCCTCGGCTTCTCCACGCCTAACCTTCTCGACCTCTGGGAAGCGTGCAGACGAGCGCGGCAGACTGGGGCGCTCTCGTCTCCACATACACACACAAAGCAAAGTCCCCTTCCTACCGACTCTTAAACGCTGTTGGCAACAAATATTTTTAAGCTGGACTTTCTAAGAACGCTTTTAGAAACTATTTTTTGAACTTTAGAGTGAAATGTTTCTCAGATATTCCCCTGAACAAAAAATAAATAAATAAATACTTTGAAAAAGACACTTTACACAAAGTCATTTGTTTCCTTTGCTTGTCATTGTCTCCTAGATTTATGATCCTTTTGTCAGATCATTTCACTTTTGAAGGGGATAGTTTACACATTTTTAGGGAAAGTTTTATTGAAAAGTTATAAGTAGTTAATATAATAATGCAGAAGATAATTACCTTGGTGTTTTCATTTTGAATAAATCCAGATTAGTTGGTCTAAAGCTAAGCAAAACCTTTACAATCTTAAAACAATACCAGTCTCAAAAATATTATACCATTTTTTTTGTGAATGATATTTTCTCAACCTTTGAACGTCGGGTTTGCAGCAGGTTGGATTTCAGATCACAGTATCTTTCTTTTCCATGTTCAGTTGTCTTGGTTCTGGTGTTGAATGCTAGCAAATTGAGTTTCTCTTTGCATATTAATGTTGAATCTCTGGAAGATTTATTAACTCTTGTTAACTTACACTTAAAGCTATTTATTAAACATTTTAATCTTTAATCTTCTTTCTTTAATTATAAATCTAAACTGAATGAACAATTGATGATGATGTGTCATTGAGATTTGTTTGTTTCAACTTAAAACATGAGTTCATATTTTGATAAACAATAACTCAAATCCCTGATTACAGTTGTTTTTCTTTTATTCCCTTGTTTAAGAGTAAATATACTAGGCTGATATGAAATGTATTTAGTTTAGGAAATGTGCAAAAATCCTTTAATTATTTTTAATGGAGCTTGCTGAGTTTCGAGGAAAACAGTAAATCCTACAAACTGAAATGGAGATTAAGAGACTGATTTTTGAAAGATTTATTTATGTACAATAACATGATGCAACACACTGATGTGGTCTTATATATATATATATATATATATATATAGTTGGACTTGCTGGTGTGCTTTGCATCATTGACTTGCTGCAGAACCTAAATGCACTTGAGATTAAAGTCAAACTGAGTGCCGTACATTTTCCTTTTCAGGATTGTTCCAACAACTGCAGCGAGTTGCCAGATCTCGAAGAAGCTCAGCGGCTCCAGACCGTAAAACAACAAAAAGCACGTTTGACTTTAGGTATGAGGCATTTTTCTGAACGGTTTTGTTTAGTTTTACAGCTTATATAACAAGATCGAGACCTTCCAAAACTTTCCAAGTTTGTCTTATCCACAGAACGCCATATTCAGGACGTTTTTTGACAAACATCAGATGCACCATTTTGTTCATTTTGTGCAGCAGAGGTTTTCACCTTGAAACTCTCCCCAGGATGCAATTTTTCCCCCCATTTCTTTCTTATTGCTGAACCGTGGGCTTTTATTGGTGAACCATGGACTCTGCTTAGTGAGTGCTACAGTGCTTCAGACATGGATCTGGGTTCTTCAGTGAACTCCTGGAGGAGTCGTCAATGTGGTTTACTAGAGTCTCAATCCTTTGAAATGACTTTAACCCTTTCCAAGTTGATGGATGTCAGTGGCTTTGCTTTTAATTTATTGTTAAATTGTTGATTCTGAGATTTTTCACCAATTTCATGTCAGACATTTTACTATAGCCAGTAAAACAGAAGTTAGTTTCTTACACATTTGGCAGCTCATGCTTAATTCATTTTAAGAAAGGGTGGGAAATTACTTTTTCCACAATGATCCAGGTTGGCCGAGAAGGTTTTTCCCCTTTTAATAATTAAGATCATAACTTAAAAACAGCATTTTGTATTTGTTTAGGTTATCTTTGTCTAACACTAAGAAATGTTTTGATGATTTGAAACAAATCAGTGTAATAAAATCAAAAATATTTTAAATCAACAACTCACAAATCCCTGCCCTTTACCTCATGCAGTTTTTTAAACGTACAACACTTCAGTACCTCTGTCCTAAACAACATGCCCACAAGGGTGAAACCTTCCGACTGCAAACCCTTACTACTTTTGTTTGTATTATTTAGTGGACATCTGCAAGGAAGGTGACTCGGTATTCTTGGAGCTCAAAGTGCTTGGCGGTGATACAGTAATTGCTAAAGACGCTGACAGCAAAATGCAGCTTACAGAGCCATTATGGAGCTTTATTTATGCTCCAGAGCCAGCAGGCAGAGAACGAGAGCGAGAGAGGAAGACGGAGAAAGGGAGGGCAGAGTCTCGAGCTACAAAAGCAGCTTTGAAGTCCAGCCGTCTCACCTCATCTCTGTCATCCAGGTCCACTGCAATTGATAGAGTGCCTCACTCACTTACTCACACACACACACACACACATTCGGCCCCCCTGTTCCATTAAAACATGGGCAGCAGGGGTGAAGTCCCAGACCGAGGCTCTGAGCCAATTGTACCAAACTGGTGGCAGCAAAAGTCACATGAGTGATTACAGAGAGCTGCAGCAAGACTTTATGAAGACATTCATCACCAAACTGAGGATGAAACCGAAGGACTCTAATGGTGGCGTTTAGGCTCCGAACATCTGTAGTGTTCCTTTCAATTGCTGTTCTGCTGGAGATGAAACAGATTCTCCAGTTGCTTGGCGCGCTCCGAGTGCCCCACAGTCCTCAATGATTCAACGTCCCTGGATTTTGTCTCTACGGACCTTCAGTGAAAATTGTGGCATTTTAGTCTTGATTGAACGCATATCTGGGGCCTGATTTTATTTTATTTTTAGAAGCTTTGGTCAAACCTCACAGCAACTCTGCTGCGTAAGATGAAAAACTTAATCATATTCATCTGGGGAACGGACGGCCTATGAAAATATGCTTATTTTACTGTACCACCGCGAGGACCAAGCCAGGTTCCTCCGTCCCTGACTGTGTCTCAGGCTGTGCGTGGAAATTGAAACTGGCATCTCAGAGTGTCTTTTATATCCATGCCAAACGGCTTTGATGACTTTCCATGTGTTTTCCTTGCGTGCCTCCAGAGCGGAGCGGAGCGGTGAAGTGGTTTGAACGTGGTAGTTGCTGCAGAGAAACCCTTGGCCTCTGACCTTCATGTGAAGTCTGCACCGTGTAAGTGCAATCTTCCCCCGGTCCCACCCACCCGATGCTCTGATCTAAAACTGGCAGGGGGAAAGAGAGATTTAAAACAATAGGCCTCGCTGTTCTGCTGATCAAAACAATCTCTGTCAACGTGCCAGAGTTAAGTCTCTCAGTGTTTTCTATCAGATCAGGAGTCATTATCAGCATTCAAACAACAACAATGCAGCAAGAGACGCTTCAGCATTCAAACGACAATCTTCTGTGGACAGGAGCAAAACCAGCGACCGATTCTAGGACTTGCACTGCAAAAATACAAAACGTTACCAAGTATTTTTGGTCTAGATTCTGGTGCAAATGTCTTAGGACAATTGAAATAAGACAAAACTAACTTATAAGTAAATTTTCAGCAAGATATAGGAGCTTAATTAGTCAATTATTTCTTAATATTGATTAAAAAAAAGTGATAGCTTTACTGGCAGATTATTTCACTTATAACATGAGAAGAATCTCTAGTTATAAATGAAATAATCTGCCAGTGGAACTAGAACTTTTTCATCAATATTAAGAAAGTATTGACTTAAAACAAGTTCCTATAGCTTTCTGAAAAGTTACTTGTAAGTTAGTTTTTGCTTTATTTTAGTGTACTAAGGTATTTGCATTAGAAACTTTACAAAAATACTTGACAAAAATAAGATTCTGTGTTTTTACGGTGTGGTCCTCCTTTTATGACCTCTTATTATTGTTCCCTCTATGACAAACAGTCATATTTAAACTTAGCGTCAAAAAGGATAAAACTGTTTCATGTAGTATAAAAGCTACATGCTAAAACCGAGCTGACCTGGTAATACAGAAACCCTTTTGTCCAGATATTTAAAACCCAAACATAGAGGTTAGTTTGTTCTTTTCCGTTACATGAAACCATCCTGACATTTTCAATTAGCAAACAGGCGCATATTTAAAGTTTGCTGGTCTGGTGCTTGTTTTAGTCATCTGAGGCGCCAGAGTCCTGTAAGATTTTAGAAAGGTTGCTTTAAGGTGTTCTCTCTTAGCTTAATCTATTTAATACGGAGGCCCCTAGGGGACATAGGGAAAACTTTCTTTTGCATTCCCTCACGATAAGTTTTACGTTCCCTCGCAATAAACAAATACAGCCTGGTCTATTTTGTAGACAATCACAAATGTCAATTTAAAATTGCAATTATTATTCAAGAATTACTCAGCATGCTGACAACATTGGTACAGTTGATACCATTAAAACAATTTTTAGCATAATTTCTTTCATTTGAAAACTAACGTCTCACAAAAAGTTAAAACATCTCATGATTTTGCAAGACTGTAGCACTGCAGTAAAAATGTTGGTAACAGTAAATAACACAGCAACTCACAGGTAATACAGGTACTTTTCCAGGAACTTGGAGAATATTTTTTGAAACTTAACGAAACGTACATAATTTCCTGGAACTTTCAGACTTTCCTGATTATTTTCCTACTGTCTTAATCATGGTAAACTGAAATACCTGCTTAGTTCTGAAAAGCTGCAGAAAAAGAAACTCGTAGGTTCGGTGAAATACCCGGTAAGCTTCAGGAAAATACCTCATCAGTTTCTGGAAATATCCTTGCAAATATTTGCAAAGTACCTGCCAAATTTCTATGAGGTAATCATAGAAATTTATGGTTAGTTCATGTTTATGGTTAGTTTATGGTTAGATTAGTTCTGCAAGGTGCCAAGTAATCTCCAAGTTCTGGGAAAATATGGTCTGTACCGAGTGTTACCAAGGCTTTTTGGAAACACAAAATGGTGACTTCAGTCCAGGGACACTGAAATTACTTGGGGAATATTTCTTTTTTACTCTCACCTGAACCCGCGCCTCTGTCAGGTCCGTCCTCAGCGCCAGCTGCTCGCGAGCGTAAACGTCTGGGTAGTGCGTCTTCTGGAAAACTTTCTCCAGCTCTTCCAGCTGGTAGCTGGTGAATGTCGTGCGGTTGCGTCTCTTCTTGCCTTTGTTGCTCTCCGCCTCACTTTTCTCCAGCGGGCTGGAAAGGTCGGACCCCGATCGCTCGCTTGGCCCCTTCACAACGGGCTCCTTCAGGTTCAGGTAGCTGCCCTCCATCCCAGGAGGATCAACACTTGGCGGAAGCTCAGACTCTGTCAGGCCGCTGTTGTCTTTTCCTGTATGTGTAGGGACAGGATGGGGAAGAGAAATTTATGAGGCTATTACCAAAACATTTAAAGAGAAGTTGGAAAAATGTGACCTTAAGATATTTGGGAATAAAATCTGGACTGCAAATTGAAGAGTGGCCACTGGAAGTTTTCTAAAAACTTCTGCAAAAGGAGGAGAGTTGACACTTGGCAGATGCTAAAGGGCAAAACTCAGAATACATCACATGAGTTTGGACTGTTGTATTTGTTGGTTCTCCTACTAGAAATGTGAACAAATACAGATTTTAAAAAACATCAGGTTATTGTATAGCAGCTATCGACTTAGCTTGTTAGCTAAAAACATAATCATGTTCTTGCTGTAATGATACTAACTTCACATAATCACATCGAACAAACATTTGAACATTATGCCACCTGTAATCCTGATATTTTGATTACTTGTAAGAAGCAGTGTTAGTTTTTGAACTGCCTCATATTCATGTCAGAAAGTTTCTCTGCTTGTCATCATGTTACAATTTTAAATAAAGTAGAATTAATGGTTAACTTGCATTAACATTTTCTTTTCTTAAGAGTCTGGAAAACATGAAATTTGATTTGATCATTTTCCAAGTTTGGATATTTTTGGAAAAATGAAAAATGTTTCTGGAAGATAAAAATTGAAATTTCTTGGAAAAATAAATGGCTGCTTAAATTGATTTGTGCTTAAAAGATGACTTTTAGTTAGAGTTTTTGTCCACCTTTTCTGATATATATATTTGACTCACAAATTCAACAAACGTTTGAAAAATCAAGATCTGTTTATTTCTGTAATGCTTTTTTTTTCTCATCTTTATACAATTACGTTATTATGGATTCTTTAATCTTGGATGATCTCGTCCACATTTTTCAACATTATAGAGTTTTTACTCATCCAAATGCCCAAAAATCTTTTATAAAACTTCCCCTTTAACACAGTTCCAAATCTGAGACACCTTGTAGTTTCAGGACTTGTGGGAAAATAATAAAACTTAAATACGTAAACATATTTATCCCTGATTAAATAGTTAGCCCTAGCAATAAAAAATTGAAAACTGACTCTGGAAAAGCTTAGATATGAACGGAAATCCTGCAGGAACCACATGCATCGTCTCACTCATGTTTTATTTAGAGACCTAAAGAAATGTAGCATAAATCTCAATTGCTGAGAAGAAGTGCTTTCTTTTTTTCTTGTTTGAATGGTTTGTCACAACACATTGGTAGTGACCTGTGACATGACCTACAAAGTCCCCTCCCTATCATCTCTCCATCATGTTACGTGAAATCCGAGCTACGTGAAATCTGCTCCATCTTGAGATCTGTTTGGTGCAGAGTGCCGATGTGGAGGGGGGAGAATCGCTCTAACTACCACCACAACCAGTCTTACCCTGTCAGATGTAAACATTGTGTTTGTCGCCTTCGATTTCTCGAGCGTCCATTTTGGGACAGAACTCGCTCTGTTCCCGTCGGGCCGCGCTACCTTTTTCGGTGTCTTTCTGAGGAGATGAAGAAAGCTGTGCCTTCTGCTTCACTAAACAAACAGCCAGGTGAATAAATAAGCCAAGGGGCTCTGGTTGCAGACCGGCGAGAACACTGAGCTCGGTCAGCCTCTGTTTGCCTTTCCTGCGATGGGGAAGGGGAGCACCTCATCCTAAATGCACTGGGCGTTTAACTTCTCATCATAGAAACACATCTGTGGCTCTTATGCATCCAATTTTATTTGCCCGTGTGCATGTATTTTAGTTTGTCACTTTGTATTTCAGTTTGGAACAATCAAACTGCTCTTTACAAGCTGTCGAGGGAAGCAAAATTATAATTTCTGGCAGTTGTGAATCTTTTTTTTTTCTTTTCTTTTCTTGTTGATTAAATATCTTTGGACTGATGAAGCTAGGCGGAGGCTGTCAGCAACATCCATGTTTGTTTTCACAGATTAGCTCTGCTTTGGCGAGAGCCTCCTTCAATGAAATGTCAATATCTATTGGCCGAATGCTGCAGCAGCCCTCCCCCGGACTCTGTCTCCAACCTGTCCCAGCTGAGACGCTAATGGAACAGCACAGCTCTCCCAGCTGGAGTTCATGACCTTAGATCATCACGATCTACCTGTCAGACCTTTTTATGGTCTTCCCGCAAGCAGATGTTCTGACATCACCAACCCCTTGAATTTGGCCTCTTCTCCTCATGCACTGTGCAATATTTTTGTTTCTCCCCCCTCGAGGAGGAAGCATAGCTGCCATGTTTGTGAAGAAAGACAGGTCAAGTCCAAGTTCCTGCCTGGCATTCGTGTCCGTGAGGGAAAATACAGCGATTCCCCGTGAGCAAGGCCCATATCCTGTCAGGCTGAAGGTGCACATGGATGCACTGAGCATGGGAGCAGGAAGGTGTCCGGAAATAGTTAGGATTCTCATTCCTTTTTATCTTCATTTTGGAATAAATTTATATTTACTTTTCTCATAAAGAAATAGTTCAATGTTTATATAGGTATATAAAAAAACACTATGAACAGCAGCTTGCTTTCAAAGGGACGTATTGTGCAAAATTATACTTCCATTTTGGTTTCTTCTGCTTCTAAAATCAGCCAAAATGCTTTAAAAAACCCACAGTTAGTTTTAGGCAATAAGTTAATATGTTTTGGTGTCTGGAAAATGACCCGTTTCAAAAACCTCTGGAGTGTAACATACAAATCGGCAGGCATTTCATGTTACCTAGCAACCCCAGCCAAGCCCAGCCATCACCTAGCAACCCAAACTGAGCTCCAGGAGTTTGATCAACTGGTTTTACCGCTGTATGCGCTGTACAAGTATGTTATTTTTGGCTAGCTATTCAGAAACCACTTGCTGCATTCTTGTTGGTTGTGCAGGAGGCTCCACTTCTGCTGTTCAAAGATGTACGGTTGTATAATTGCGTATCTGCTTGCAGCCGTTTCCACGTGTGAGTGTAAACGTTGAGTTGTGGGGCGTGACCAGCAGAGGCCATAAAACAGCTAATTCTGAAAGGAGATCAAAATGAGCAGAACTGAGCAGACTGAAATCTCTTTTGCAAAAAAATGTAATAAATATGTTTTGTGTAGCCCATAGACTTATCCCAACCTGTGCAAGGAAGAATAAAAGGTCACCCTTTAGACTCGAATGCAATGAACATAACAAATAAGACAATATTTTAACATTAAACTGTTGCCAAATTGTGTCATATCCTGTTGAGTTGCTGAGACATTGAAAAACGTATCGCATGAGGATAAAAGTGGGAAATTAAAGAGCATTTTGTGGAATGTCAAGTCCTTTTATGGCTTTCAGGAATGTGTGTTTCTTTTGATGCCATCTGTCCCTGAATAGTACACCATAATTGGGATCAAATGTGTGGAATTCACTATTTTGTACTGTGTGAAGACAGATAAGGTTTCCTTTAATGTAATCATATTGTATTGTCTTACTTTATGTTTAACAGCTGAATAAATCCAATGCTTATTCTGGTGTCAGTTAAAGAGATCAACATTTCAAAGTGAGTTGATCTTCCTCGGTGCAGACTGAGAATCTGCGTAGAATGGCAAGAAGTTAAGCAACATTTATTATAGGGTCACTGTTCATCAGCTATGTAACACATATGTAAGTAAGTTGCAGTAGAGCATATGTGAATTATATATGCTTTCTCAAAAAAGCAAAATGTTTGAATTCTAAATATTGTGGCAGGCTGTTTTAGTTGGAGATCAAACTGCATGCTACAAGGTCAAATGCACAGAAATTACTAAGGCAATGCTGGAAAGTTATTTTCTTAAAGCTGGTATATACTTACCTGTAAACAGCTGCATATCAGAGGAAGCAGAGAATCAGAAAATGTCTCTTTTCTACATCCTCAAACTTAAGTTATTACACCCTGTTGCTAATAGTAAACATAAGCAGCAAGCTAATGGTTACTTCCTGCTAACCAGCAAGTAACCAGCTAATGGTTGTTGCCATTAGCCTGTAACTATTAACAAATTTACTTTAATGGAGTAGAACATGAGATAAAGGTTTTACAAATTGTAGGAATAGTTCATAAAGTCATGTTTAGCTTGATTATTTAAATAAAAAAGAGCAAGACTGCACTCCAGTCTCGATTTCATGCTACCAGTTCATTCGCTGTTACAGCATTAAGGTCTTAAATTTGAAAGCAGTTCACTTTCTGTGTGTCCAGTCAAAGCTTTATAGAATAAGAGCCTAGTTTGGTCACAAAACGCTTGGTCTGTTTTAGAAGCAGTAGACAAATGGAAGTACAAAAACTTGCAAAATGTGAATTTTGCACAATGTGTCCCCTTTAAATGAGGTGTTACCGTCTCATATCGTCAGGGGACTGCTAATGACCCAATCATTTCCAT
This sequence comes from Brachyrhaphis roseni, assembly GCA_903066815.1. Lineage (NCBI taxonomy): Eukaryota > Metazoa > Chordata > Actinopteri > Cyprinodontiformes > Poeciliidae > Brachyrhaphis > Brachyrhaphis roseni. Next base: position 21,962 of record CAEFZY010000422.1, read on the forward strand.
TAGGTGTATTGTTCCAAAACAAAAAGAAAAACAACAACATGGGAAACAACCCTGAAATTTTCCATTGTTAGATGATTACAAGTGGTGCATCATCATCTACCCTCATTTCCTGTGTCAATAATCATCAAACTATGTAAACATGATGACCGTATAAAGGATCATAAAATAGATTTTTAAATAAACCATTATGGTGTTTTTTAAGGCAGCAGAAATCTGTTTTTTCTTGACCTCTCTTGGATTATCCATTAGCTTCATCCTGCAGGACTAGACTGTATGCTTATCAGACACTGCCTGTTTTAACAGAACCTTCCTTTAAAAATCCTGAACTAACCCTTAAATGTAGCCTTTTAAACACAAGACGTTTATCGACATCTTTTTTATGGCTTCTTCAAGACAGCCAGTTCTTCTCTTTATATGATCCGTAAAATATGCTAAAAACGTCCCTTTTTTAGCCAGTACATCCTGTTCAGATTTAGTCAGAACAAAGACATCAAACGTCAAGCCTTTTGTACCACTTTGGATCAACGCTGACAACCTCATTTAAATATGAATTAGACGGAGAAAAGTATGCTGAATGTAAATCTGACCAAACTGAAAACCAGACACGCGTAATACATTTAACAAAAAGCTAATTTTTCTGTCACATTACTTCAGTAAATTTGTGATCATGTTAAAAAAAAAAAAAAGTTATAATGCCATTTTCAACTAAGACGTAGAGTGTTCAGACTCACCACTGAAATCCCACAATAATGCTACTAAAAATACAACACTAAAGCATTTTAGAAGATTCAGGAAGTGTAAAATTGTTCCACTGAGTTAGGAGCTTTGCTCAGAAATAAACATCCTAGGGATGAAAATCTGGCACCTTTCAAACGCGTAAGAAGGAGATTATAATGTGTTTCAGACAGTTTATCTGCAGTGGGAAACTCAAGCCGTTAAACTTTAACAGATCTTGAACTTGAACAAAAATTAAATAACAACTTTAGCAGGTTTTGTATGTGTTAAGTCCTCGTCTATTCTGACATTTATCTCCACAAAACTCTGCACTAATCAACATATTTTCTGTGTTATCATCTCGTCTCTGTCGCTCCAACCACACAGATGCATTTGCCACAAGCATTTTCAAGTTTTTCCCCGCATGCTGAGCTGTCTCTTCTGGAAAACACAGCCATCAGACGGGGCTTTCTTTGGGAAGCCAAAATTCCTCTACATTGGCTCTGAATTTTTTTGGCATGCGAAGGAATGTGTTGTTTTTTTTTGACAGCGGTTCTCGTTTCAGCGCTCATCAACATACCGTTTACACACATACATGTACGCGAACGCGCTGAACTTCGCCAGCTTGTCCCGTAATCTGCCGGCGTCCCTGTTCTGTGACAAGCTGCAGACCGCTTCAGTTAGCCGGGGTCAGATGTTTACTAGGGTCAGCAATTTAATCACTGCTGAACACAGAGAGAAAACATCAAAGTGTAATTTAACTGGTTGTAAAGCAACAGGGCACCCTCTTAGTTTTTATGGAATGGGACAGGGAGGGTCAAGTGAAGCCAAATAAAAGAAACACTATAAATTAGTAACCTGGGGAAGGGTTAATGACAAAACACTAAATAGGGGAAGGGAATGCTTTTAAACAGAGTGCTCTAAAAAAAACACTTAAAGTTGATTGCTGTTTGCTGCAATGGCTCTCCATGTATCACACCTTATATGAAGTAAATACAAAGCAAATATCCCATTAGGTTTGGCTGTCAACAGGTGACAATAAATTCATGTCTGCCAACGTGTTTCATGCTGGATTTTTGTTTTCCACTGCTCAGGATAAAGCCTGATGCTGAGCGTTGTTTCCTCAGTGGAAGGGAGGCTCCCAGATGTTCCTGAGGAGAGATCTACACGGCTCAGAGAAGAATGCAGATTCCCTGGGAAACGGAGGAATCTTTCTGCTAAGTCTTGAGACAAACTGGCCTCCGTACCATCACAATACTACAAACCACTGCTGGCCCAGTAGAGCACAAAGTTAATTCAGGTTAGGTTATAGTTTTGGAAGGGGGGTGGGGGTCTACGAATTTACAGCGCATGATTGACAGCGCTATGACCCTCCTCCTGGCTCTGATTGGTTGTTCCTGACAGACCTGTGTATTTCTGCAACAAGCACTGGGAGAAGGCAGGTAATTAAAAAAATTACCTCTAATGTACCATAAGGTCACGACATGTTGACAGTTTTAACAAATATATAAAAAACATTTTTTAATAAAAGTTACATACCCCGGTTTTAGCTCAAGATGTTAAGTCAACAATTGTTCTCTCTATTCAGTAAAACATAACACTGATATGTTTGGATCTGTTGCATTATTAATGAATACAGTAACGTAGTAAAAGGTAAGAACTGTCATAAGTCTTGTTGGTGGGAAAAGACTCATGTTGTTGCAACTTTGCTTCCATTTTAAAACAGATCAGCAAAGATGCTAATGCTAACTTGCTGGTAAGCTAACCTACTGAACTTTGTATCTGCAGTGGAGCCATTTGTAACTCAGACAAGCAGCACAATCCTGTTGATTCAGGTTTTAGCACAGATAAACAACCAACAGATTTTCACCACAGTCTCTTACAGGCGACAGAATGAACCTGAGCCCAAGTTTCATTATTTTTTTATTGAAAGAAACTTATTGGAAAAAATGTTTTCTTTTGCCTGATTTTTTGTTGTTGTTGTTGTTGTTGTTGTTGTTATATGAATTATTGTCATTTTGGTCCCTAAAATACCAAAATTTCCACTTAAATTTATATTTTGGTCCATCTGATTATATATTTTTTACATATTAAGTGATAATTTGATCAGTTGAGTACAGTTTTTACAAAATACTTTTTTACTCTTACTTGAGTAATTTCTTGGACGTCTACTTTTTACTTTGACTTGAGTAAAAATATGTTGAAGTACTCTTACTTTAGTATAATTTTTGGATACTCTGCTCATCAGCTGAGATAAATAAGACTGTATATGTTAACTTCTGTGGTGGTGCTAAGATGTTTTCCACTGTGCGTGTTAATGCATATTAAAGTTTATTTGGTGTTTGAACTTTTACAAAAGGCAATTATGGACGTGTTTAGGGGGATTTCAGCTACTCGTGGGTGGTTGTGGTCTCTAACCCCCATAAATACTGGGAATCCACTGTAATGCACTGCTTTCTGTACTCATTCCTTGTTGTATTTCTTGTTTTTCTTCATCTGCTTTGTGTTTGGTGCCACCTGCCAGCATGGACAGAAACACAAAGTTCTGGCTGATTTACAGGCTTTACCTGAATGTTGGGGAAATTCAGGTGTCAGCAGCAAAGTGACAAAACATTGAATCATTTAGATTCACAGAGAGATAATCTAACTAATTTGGTTGAATAATTTTGAATTTGAGTAAAATGATGGCATAGAGAAATCAGGCATTTAGGCATTGGAGATATGAACTTAAACTTATATCATGATATTCTCTGATACTGTTGTGATGACAATAAATGTGGTGTTAAAAACTTTTATTCATTTTTTAGGTAATTGTATGGCTGTGATTACAAGGCACAGTAATCATAACCCCAAAAAACATACACTGCAAAACATTTTAGCTGCATTTAGTTGTGTCTACTATCTTCTGCTCTTTAAGTCAAATAAATTTATCCAGTTTTAGATTTTGAACCTAAATGTGAGTTTGTGAAAGATAAACTTACAGCA